>APFE031701381.1:169584-191411 GCA_000404065.3 Pinus taeda | reverse complement strand
CTTACATTTATGGCCAGGGGAATATTTTTCATCACAATAGTAACATAGTCCTTGCTTCCTTCTCTCAGCCATTTCCTGAGGTGATACCTTTTGGACCTTAAGTGTCTGAGTCGTGGTATGAGCTTGTGGGGGAGACCTTTAGTGGGGAAATTGTTGTGGCTGTATTGGGCTGTTATGGCACGTTCCACCTTACGGGCTACCTGGCAAGCTTTCGTCCATGTGGGAGGGTGATGGAGTAGAACTTGAGCTTTGATGGCTTCTTTAAGACCACTGATAAATTCTCCACTTTTGTGCCCAAGAAAGTGCTCTGATACCACTTGTTGTAGCTCTGATACCAATTGTTGTAGCTCTGATACCACTTGTTGTATATCTAACCCAAAATGATATAGATCTGATAAGAAAATATAAGACAATGCAAATAAACCCAGAAATGATATGAAATGATTCTTTATTGATCAAACCCTTAAGATAGGGCAACACCATACATTCACTCCTTAAGGAAGGAGAATAATCCACAAGCCATATGCTTGTTCATACAAGACTATTTCTCTTCATATCCCTCCATGTGGAGTCTCTAGCCTCTATATAGGCCTCATACATACAATACCATGCATCAATACCATGGTTTACTCATACCATCAACTAATACACGGGCCCATTATATTATTATTAACTACTTGTGGTCCCTTACATGACATAGGTTAACCACCTTATTTATTACTATGGCCTATCCCATTATTACATCATTACCTTGGGTACCTCCCTCGGTACCCCCATATTACCCCCCCTAGGTACATAACAAAAGTTTTCACCAGAAATAACACACGGTTGCACACTTAATCAATTTATTCAATAAAATGGGAATTACAGGGTCTATGCCCTCTCGGCTCAATTACAATAGTTTTATTTGACCTCTATCACAACCTCAAACCCTATCTATATCACTCCAACTCTCGCTTACTCACTCAAATCTCTATCATCTTAGCTAATATTTCTCCATTAGATTATTTTCTCTTTTATGAGTCAAATCCTATTCTAACTACATTAAGAACTCGGTCTCTATTTTAATCATTATAACAATTAAATCTCTATTCTTAAGCTCTATTACACACTTATGCTAACAAATTACCCCTTAGTCTAAAATAATACAATTTTCTAATTATTACAATAACAAAGTAAAGATCTTTTTTGAGAGATCCAACCCTCTCTACTAAAATTGACGTTTGACCACTCAGGCTAATGAAATTCAACTCATTTAGACACAAGATGTGAACAAAACATCACATTTCTAGCTAAGTCCGGATGCTCTTGCATCATTTAGAAATTTCATTATAGTAAAAACAATTTATTGTTGGAATATTCATTATTGTGTGCATGTTGTTTATTGGACCCTCCATCCTTTTAAAGCTATTCATAATATTTTTAGAAATGGTTTCACATCAGGAGATCCAATCTTTGCTTTTTGTGTAAGTAATATTTTCCACACACTTTAAAAGTTCCAATATTTTTCTAAATAATTTCACTTCACTTATTTCAGTAGCTTATGTGCTACTTCTACTACTATAGGTTTCAAATCCTTTGTCCCACATAGACCATAATTTTTTCCCCAACTTTATTTTGTTAGTTGGAGAACACTTAGTAACCAAATGAAAACAAAAATTAGTTAGTGACACTTTTGGTGTAAGCATTTCATGGTAGATGTATTGTGACCTTCCACATGAAGTCAAATTTCTTGAATTTAGATTCATCTAAAGAGGATGCTAACGAAGTTGACCATTGCATGGTAGAGCTATATTTATTGGTGGTCCTTGTTACTAATGATGCTCTTGGTATTCATTCTAAGATCGACATTCTTCCATGTTTCACTCTTTTATGATGTGCTATGGTAAGTAATGAATTTAGTTTCTGTATAGAATTTGGAAAGGAAATTATTAAGAAAAGTAAATTAATGAAAATTTCATTCCATTTTCCACATGGTTCAATATACAAAGTCACAATATTCCAATCAATTAACCAATATTTATACATCAAGTTTTACAATGGTTACATAGTTTTACAAAGAGAATATGATAAAATCATATCCCACAACCATTAATACCTATGGGTTAAATATTCATTATTGTCATCTCAAATTTGACAATTAAAAATTTATTCTTTTGACCTTTGGTTTTACCATGAGCTATTTCCCTCCTTATATAGCATGGATTGATTTCAATAAGTACCAAACCAGACCATGGATTATACACACCAAATCCATGTAATAGTATTTGCTTTGAGGTTGCATTAGTATGCAAATGAATGAGGGTGTTATTGGATTGGGTTTCTTGTAGAGAAATTGTCAATAATTTTCAAACATATTTGTTCTTTGAGCAACTTCTAATGGAATCAATGCTTAACCTCCATGACATTTGATAGTTGTTGAAGCCATGAGACCATGTCACCAACATGTTTCATGAGTGTTCTCCCACCCCAACTAAAGTTTGTTTTTGTCATTGACATGTTGACAACTAGAGAAGGCATATGAGAATAGCAAAGAGGAATTTTAAGAGGGTAGGAGATTATCCAAGTATGCCTTCTAGCATTCAATGAATTTGTGATGAAGAATTGGAAAACATACATATGTACACCTATCTTAGAGGTCCATGAGATGACATCCCGTAAGGTAGAAGAGTTGAGTTGGTCCACAATGATGAGCTAAACTAATTTGAATGAGAAAGAACAATATAGAAACTCGATACTATGATACTTGTAGTTTGTTGTTAAGTTTGGAAGTTTTATCATTATAAGTGAACATGTAGGTTTCTATAATAAATTTCCATCATTTCATTTATTATTATTTATTTATATAATATGGTTTCTTAGTACCTGCCTCTTATGTAAAAAGTAATTTATAGTTACTTTAGATCAATTTAAATGGTCATAGAGTTAAAAATCTCCATAACCATCTACATATAAAGTATGCTACATAAGTAGTCTTGGATTTATAACTTTTCTTATAATTAATTTTTTATACATTTATTATACAAAATATGTTACAAGGTAACCGTAAACCATAGTTTAAGGTATCTACAGATAAAGAGAGTAGTCTTTAATTGAGAATTTTTGGAGTTTTCGATGGATTTCTAGTTGGAATCTAGTGAACAATTTGTGGCGAAATCTTAATTTGTGTTGTTTAAACTGGTTTTCTTACAACATATATGGATTCAAAACTCTCAAAAACCCCTAGGGAACTTTGATTGTGAAGAGTTCACTTATCGAGCTTGTGATTTCAACGAGTCACTGTCAGATTATAGAAAAATTAGATCGGAAAATAAATGGGAAAAATTTCCAAAAAGTCGCACTTGAAGACTACTCACATATAAAGTATGCACATAGTAATCATAAACCCCAATTTAAGGTAGCCTTGGGATTTATATATTTTCTTCTGGTTAAATAATTATATATTAATTGTACACTATATATTAAATGGTAATCATAAATCCTTGTATAAGCTAGACTTGGAATTTTTGACTTTCCTAATTAATGTTGAATAAAATAAGAATACAAAGTTTTTTATTTATTGACTAAGACATAGATGAATTTAAATTATTATAAACTTAAAGACATCTATTTCCAATTATTGTTGAATAAAATAAGAATATGAAGATTGTTATTTATTGACTAAGACCTAGATGAATTTAAATTGTTATAAAGTTAAAGGCCTCTAAAACTATGTAAAAGTGGAAGCTTATTCACATTACTCTTGTATATGTTATGAAACGTTTAGGTTGAATAATATTATGTTTTGATCCAGGTGGATATTGGCAAAGATGTGAAGTTCAATGAAGAGAATGCCATGAGATGTTCCCTTGAGAGGGAGCATAGTTACATGCATATGACGATATTTTTGCTCCAAAGGAAGAACCTCAAGATGAAGTGGATCAGCCACATGAAAAGGATTAGAGAGTGGAAGAACCCACTCATGTAAAGACTTCCAAAGATGGAAGGAAGCACACCAGAGAGGCTGACAAATTGATGCATGATGCTAAAGAGAATGTGATAGCACCCATATCATAGTACAGGCGGAGGAGGTCACCAGATCGGTACACTGGATACATTGCTCTGATTGAGATTTATCCATCCTCATTCAAAGAAGCAGTGCAAAAACCAGTATGGGTTGATGCCATGGTTAAGGAGTATGACTCGATTATTAGAAATGATTTTTGGGAAGTGGTCCCAATACCAGAAGATAAGTCAGTGGTGAGTTCCGCTTGGCTTTACAAGTTAAAGCAAGAAACAGATGAGAGTGTGGAGAAACACAAGGCCAAATTTGTGGCCAAAGGGTTCTCTTAGGTGGAGGGAACTGATTATGAGGAGACCTTTGCTCCAGCAAAAATGTAGTCTTCAATGTTATCTATTCTAGCCCTTTCAAGTGCATATGGGATGACAAATACATCATATGGATGTGGAGACATCATTCCTCAATGATGTGATTGAGGAAGAGGTATACATTGAGAATCCAGAAGGATTTGAGACCTTCCATAGAGATTTGCATGTGTGTAGACTCAAGAGAGCATTGTATGGATTGGAACAATCACCCCGTGCTTGGTACACCAAGATTGATAGTTATTTCACTAGGTTGGGTTTCACAAAAAATGAAGTAGATGCAAATTTTTATCGCATTGTGCTTGAAGGTAAATTGTTGATTATAGTATTATATGTCACAGATTTAATTCTAATAGGTGATGAGAAGTTGGTAAAATATTGAACAGAGGATCTTGCAAGAGAATTTGAGATGAGGGACCTAGGGATCATGTATTATTTCCTTGTTATGGAAGTATGGCAAGGAGATGAGGAATTGTTTGTCCCTCAGGGAAAGTATTCCAATGATATACTGGAGAAGTTCCGCATGGAGAGAGGAAACCCATAGTAACTCCTCTAGTAGGAAACTGGAGAAAGGAAGATGTTACTTTAGGTGAAGTGGTGGAGGCTACTATTTATAGCTAGCTTGTGGATTCAATTATATATTTGGTGAACACACTACCAAGCATATGTTTTGTAGTTAACCAAATTAGTCAAGAAATGGTTAAACCAACCAAACTCTATTGGAAGGAACCTAAAGATGTGTTGAGGTACCTCAGAGGCCTCACTTAGTTTGATATTTGGTGCAAATGGATAGAGGGAGTGAATCTCCAAGGCTTCACATATGCAGATTGGGTAGGGATTCCACCCGATATAAAGAGCACATTAGGGGAAATCTTCAGTATTGGGTGAGCAACACTTTCTTGGTACACCAGGAAGCAGAGAACAATTGCACTTAGTTTGGCAGAGGCATAGTACATGGTTGCTAGTCAAGCATATTGTGAGGATATCTAGATGAGGAAGATCCCTGTTGGGTTATTTGGTCAGCAGACGAACCCAACAATGATTTACTGTGACAATTAGAGTTGTATGAAAATCCCTGAAAATCCATTTGTTCATGATCGTACCAAGCATATCGACATTCGATATTTGTTGCACATTGGATAAATCAACACTTCCCGTGTGTTTCGTGACATGGACTAACACTTATCAGTTTTGTTCTAACAACAATCGTGATTCCCAATAAGTGGTATTAGAGCATAGGTCATGGGTTAGATACACACCCAACTCACATTGGAGGGGAGATTGTTGGACATTAGATAAATCAACACTCCCTATGTTTCGTAACATGGACTAACTACCTCTCATGGACCCTTATCTCTAGTGATGTGATCATTGACTAAAACCTATTGGTTTTGGTCTAACAACAATCATGATTCCTGACACTATCACCATCTACGAGATTGTGTGTAGAGGACAAACATGTCGCAGGAGTACATTCCGATAGAGGAACAAGATGCAGATATTTTAACATAGGAATTGTCAAGATGTAAATTCAAGTTTCATAGATGCATGATGGCAGTAGAAAATAATCCCTTTCTTGTTGAGAGACAGTGTTGAAAATGAAACAAGAAAATCCTAATCTAAGTTTTTCCTTGAATTAAATTGGGAATAAAATTGTAATTCCACATCTCATGACAAATTATATTATTTAACTAAGTCAATTTGATTTAGTTGGCTTAGTTAATTAAATTTGAGGTTCTAACTTGAGTCATGTAGAGTGTCTCCTACATTATAGAGCCCTCGTTGAGTTTATTTTGAGTTGTAATTAATTAATTTAGTTTAATTGAGTTAAAATCAGTTAAAGTAGTTCCAAATGTTGGAGAAACTTGTGGGAGGTGTAGTAGTGTGGTGCTTCTTGCAGTGTAGAGTGGTGCTACCTATAGTGATCAAAAAATAAACTAATGATTCACTCATAAATAACGCATGCTTTGTATAATTTTGGAATGCAGGAGGAATTAACAAACTCTCCATATGATTGGAAGAGATAACCAACTAGTGGAGGACTGACTCAAGAACAAGGTTATGGCTTCGTAAAGTAAAACTAATTCCCATCCCAATGAAGGAAAGACTCATTTTAATTTCTTTGTTTAAGGGCAACATGACTAACTCTTGTTTCCATCAAATAATGAATAAATTGTCCCATTCCAACTTTTTATTTGGAATTTTTTTTATTTTTTTTGTATTTTTCATATTTAAAATTGAAAAACAATAAAAGAATGCCTATAGTACAATGGATAGAATGAGTTTCAAGGGAAAGTGCACTAAGTCCTGGGATTGGAACATTCCTATACTAAATGCAAGGTGGTGGATACTAGTCATCGACACTCGGGATGTTCTTTCCGCATAAAAAGGGTGTCAAGTCACAAAGGCTAATGAATGCATGGTTTGAACTTGTAGAAAAGGTCATGTTCAAAAGTGTACTATACAAGTCAGCTTAAGGCCAAAAAGGGTTACAAGTGGTCGAAATGTAATGCAATAGTACAAATTAACAAATGGGATCCTAGATCATAAAATAACGAAGAAGAAGAAGAATGAGGATTTAACGCAAAGTAATGGTGGGACTAAATAGGACTCTCAAGTTTAAGAACAACATTTCAGCATGGGTGCCAAGTGACAACAAGGTACTATCTAGGTTGCCCATGATAAGGTAGGCTCCTAGCACACATGTTATGACACTTCTAAGCAACGAGAATATTCTGTGTTACATCTTCATGGGGTTGATCCTAAGGCCAAAATAGAAAAGGAAACTGATCACTGCACAATGCAGGTGGAGAAACTAACGTATATTGTAGTTCGAGAACCAATAATTGTCAGAGTGGATTAACCATAAAAATACCCAAAAGAGAAGTCTTCAAATTTATATAGAAATAATTAGGAACACTGGGCAAGAAGTTAGTACATCCCATATATAAACTTCATATAACGGCTTGTGTTACAAAATAAAAAACTTGAAAATGTGTACCTTATATGTACAATATGGAACAGGGAACCACACATCCTTGTGTCTTATGCACACTAGTTCTTTAGGACAAGCCCCTTGTGGGACTTAGGCCAAAGACTCCTTTTGTAGCTAAAACTCATGGCTTTAAAAAGACCCTCCTGTGAAGGAAACTCAACATCCAAGAAATCATGAGAACTAGAAGGATCAAAAGAGGGAAGTAAGAGGTGCCACAGCCCCATATGATAAATAACTCGATCAACTGCTGGGACCAAGTCCCGAGAAGGAAAATAATAATTTAAATGATCCTTCCCAGAAGTGGTTGAGCATTGAGGATATAATGCCACATAGTTCACCCATTGCAGGGTAGAGCCTACTCGAACACTTGGAACATACCAAGGGGTATTTTGAATTAAGTTCAAATTCAAATGGTGATTTTCAAATGCAAGTTGATGAATAGTGCTAATACTTCCATTATGAGGAAAATACATCACTCGAAAGAGAAAATACAACACATCATTCATAACATAGACGTAATCACACCCATGTAAGATATTAAAGTCTAAAGGGTGATCAAACACCACCATCTCAATTAAGACAGCCTTCCAACCTAAAGTAATATGAAATTGAGGAAGAAAAACCCATAGATTCACAGGGTCTTCTATCATAGACTAACAACTCACTATCAACTGAAAACAACTTTGGAGAACCCAAAGATTTGCAGGTAGAGGAGGATATAATACTTGCAGAGGATCTGTCATCCACCATACATTGATAAAGATTAGTGGGATCAAATCTAAGCCTTATTAAGAAAGGTGCAGAAGAAGGAAGACGAGGCTCAACAAGATTATCCCAATAAAATGAAATACTCCTATAACTTAGAGGGGGTACACTCGAAGAGACTGGCATGCCCCCTAGACCAAAATACTCTAAACTAGAAGTCAAGAATACTTTGTTGCTAGCCACTTGACCCCCCAAAAGAGGAGTGGGATCAACCAAATATTGCACTAGCTCAACCACTTCATCAACCAATGGTTGATTAGATTTTTGAGAAACCATAACAAATTCAAGAGTAGAAGAACGTTCAGACTTAGACCACAACCTTGGTACCACTAAAATACTAGGGTACAAAATTTGAGTAAGATGATCTTCCTTACATATATTAGAAGGGAAGTTAGGTTGAAATATTCTACGCCTAGGTTTCTAATTAACTTTAATGGCTCCAATATGACTAGTAGTAGCTGGTGGAGGGTCTCCACCATGACTTGAAGATGTTAGTGACTCCTTCCCAAGAGAGATAGGACTTTTTCTGCTAGCCCAAATCACAAAAGAATGTGAGTCATTAGCAGCATGACTCATAGAGGTAGGTCACCCATTACTAGTATGAATTACAGTGACTAG
This sequence comes from Pinus taeda, assembly GCA_000404065.3. Taxonomy (NCBI): domain Eukaryota; kingdom Viridiplantae; phylum Streptophyta; class Pinopsida; order Pinales; family Pinaceae; genus Pinus; species Pinus taeda. The sequence continues at coordinate 182,668 of APFE031701381.1, read as the reverse complement.
ACTTAGGCCCCTAGCATGACTTGCAGTGGTTGAAGGCTCATATCCAACATGACTAGCAGAGGTTAGTGATGATTCATGGAGAGAGATATTTTTCTTCTTCTTCTTCCTCTTTCTATTCCTTTTAGATTTCTTATTCCAAGATCGATCAGAAAGAGGAAGATTAGATTTATCCAGTGAAGAAGATGAACAATTAACACCCATTTGATTCCCTTGAAATAAAGTGCTCATTTGAGAATCTTTAAGAACATTTTGAATATTTAGAGTGGACCATAGGAAAACTGGTAGTCCAACATTCAATCCAGGAATATTCAAAGTGGACATCGAGGGGGTACCAATGTTTCAAAATAAAGGAAAGGCACAAGGATCCCACTTTGGAGGGGTTTCACAGATTCAAAACCTATCAAAAAAGACTAGACGATGTCTAAAATGCATCTACCCTAATGCACACTAGAATGTAAATGCAAGATTAAAGGAAAGGTTAAAACATGAATAAATGTGACCACTAAGACAAGGGTAAATTTAAAAAACAACAAGAAGCAAATCCAAAAATAAAGAGAACTCATTAACACAAAAAGACTCTTAACTTTTCAAACAATATTTTGCATTTTTCAAAACTCAAAAGGATATAAAGCCAAGAAAAAGAAAAAGAAAAGACACACAAAGTAAATGTTTTTCTTTTTATTTTAAATATTTTAAATTACCAAAAGCTCAGAAAGGGAAAACAAGCATCTATTTCAAGACCAACAGTATGAAAAAAACCCAAATCCCACTAGTCACCAATGACTAGATGAATAAAAGACTAGGTCAGAATAAGAGACTTAATCACCTTAAATAATTTTATAAGAAAGGTACAAAAGATTGTAGAAATCAGAAAGACTCCAGAGAACTGGAATCTCTCATTCATCCAAGAATTACAAATTCCTTTCACAAACAAGAAAGGAAAAGAAAAAATAAGCCAACTTGAAGGTTGAAAAAGAAGCAATTCAGAGATTGGGTTATAAACAAGTTTAAGAACAACTAGGCATGTTCCAAAAGCACATAACAACTAGAGACTTCATAAAGAAGATCTAGAACACAACTTTAAATAAAAAAAGATTCAAAAAATACAAACCCTAGGTTGGCATAGGATTCTCTCAAACAAGATAAAGGAAATCGACAACAACAAGCAACAAGACAATTCGAGGCTTCATTAATATTAACAAATAATAAACAAATTTGGTCAAACCCCCAAAAAAATCTAGAAATGTAAATATATATATATATAGATATATATATATATATATATATATATATATATATATATATTTATTTTCCAGATATGTACATGACTGTTTAACTATAGAACCACATGTATATGAGACTGTCTGAATAAACACACATATATGTAGTTTTATTTGGAAGAAATTGTGTATATACGGGACTGTGTACGATTAAAAACGCTCATAAATGGAAAATTGAGGAAAAATAAAAAAGAAAACCTAGATCCTAGCAATTAGGTTGAATGACTAGATTTCTTAAAAGTCAAGAAGTCTGGAAAAAATCAAGAACCAACAAACCAAACCAACATCAAAGAAAAAAAACCTTTCTAGGAAATACTTGAGAGTATTCCCTAGTGGAGTCACCAATCCTATTGGCAAATAAATTCCCTAAGGCAAGGGTTGAAAGCCTCACTGTAGGACAAGGTAATCAATAAAGAGTAGTCAGATAAGCATGCCAAACATATGAATTTCCAAAAATGGATTTAGAAACATACCCAGAGGTCCTACGTTTGATGATGTTCCCGTAGGGTCCAAACCCTCTGCTTCCTCCAAAACGAGTAGACCTGCAAGTCAATTCAAAAAGGCATTTACATAATAGATAATTTAATGTGAATACATAAAACATATATGTTATATCATGATATATAAGCATATAAACCATTATCCATGATATAATAACATATCAGGAACAAGACATGAGATTCTTTATTTATTAACAACAATAGGTACACAAAAGGTACAACCTGATCCAGGCCAAAGGCACCAACGAAGCCTTCCTCCAGATCCATCCATCCTGAGCCACAAAGTAAACCTCTCTAACAAACACAAGGAGATTCTATAAGGATGATGAGAATCTCTACAAAGGGAACTAGGGTTTCCTAAAGACTGGGAATACAAGAGTCATAGGAAAAATAGACTTGATTTGTAAGAAAAATGGGTATAATGTTGATAACCCTTCCCTTGTATGAATTAGGCTTACCCAGGGGGTGTATATATACCACATAAAATTGGTTAATTTAGTTAGGCCATAGGCTCTTGTAGGTGGGCTCTTGGTAAAACCAATAAACCCCACCCAAAATATAGCATTTTATTTTATTTTTTTATATTTTAAAGAGTATATGTGGGTGCTGTGTTATAGGACCCACATATGTACATGAATTCATGTGGAAAGAGTCACGTATGGATTTTGAAATATTATTTTTTAATATAAAGGCAAGTGTACATAGGGGAAGGGATTGCCAGGACCAAAAAATAACATCAAGTCTACAAGAGTGCTAAATGATGCTATAACATATCAAGCTACATGTGCAAATATATCATCACAATCTTCTCCCTCTTTTTGGAAGAATCCTTGAGCCACGAACCTTTCATTTTATTTCTCAATGCTACCATCAAATCCATGCTTGATTTTGAAAAATCACTTTGAATTCACCATGGATTTCCCCTCTGGTCTCAACACAACATCCCATACGTCATTCTTCATAATTGATTCATATTCTTTGGCCATAGCATCCTTCCAAACTTTTTCTTTCATGACTTGTTCAAAGGTGGGAGGTTCAACTTGAATCATAGTGCGCATGGCTACAACATATCCCTATTATTTACATGGCTTCCTATTTTCTCTAAATGATCTTCAAATAGGAACACGTCTCTCATCATCTTGTAATAATTCATGAAGCCAAAGTGGCCTCTTCCTGGTAGGAGGATCACACGGAGGAGGATCTAATGGATCCATGGGCTCCATGGGAGCATCAACAATATCTGTCTCAGATTTGGGTACAGAGGGACCATCTAAAATATCCATATCATCATTCTTCTGAGGAGGAGGAGGTGGGGGAAGATACCTTGCTTTTCCAAGGGTGAAATCTTCATCAATTGTAAAATTCTTACTAATTTAAACCTTCCTTTGACGAGTAATATATATTCTAAATGCTTTAGAATTTTCACAATATCCAACAAACATACATTTTTCTTCCTTTGGCTTCCATCCTGTTTATTTTTTACTTTGGAACATGGAAACATATAGGGCAGCCAAAGATATATATATGGCCAACATTGAGCTTGACACATGTGAACACTTCTTTGGGGGTTTTCGCAAGGGCACCCTCTAGAAGTACTGTGAAAGTGATGCAAAGTCTGCCTCAGGTACCATGAGAATTCTCCTTTGTTGTCACATGTGTGGTCCTTAGGAGAGGAAAATAAGGTCACCATCTTCATGTCAAAAGTCAGGCGGAATAGTCGTGGGATGTGATCCAACAAGTAGGAGAGGGGGTATCTCTCTTTCCTTATCTTCACATGTCCTCGTGCTTAACTCCCATGTTAGAGGAGAGTTCCCGGAAAACTTAACATTAATAGATTTCCACTCTTTAATAAACTTCTATACTTTAATTTTAAGTGGCCTTGGAGATTTTACTCTCTACATGCCTATTCTAGGGCCCTAAATTCCATAGACTAAGAAAAAAACCAACTCTCTACAATAAAAACCGTGAATAAATGGAAAACTAAGGAAAAATAAAAAAGATGGCCCAGATCCTAGAGATTGGGATGACTGAATCGATTTATTAAGATTCAAGAAGGATGGAAAAAGTCAAGAAATAAAAAACCAAACCTAGTTCAAATAAGAAAACCCTTCTAAGAAATACTTGATGGTATTCTCGAGTGGAGTTGCAAATTCTATTGGCAGGAAAAAATCCCTAAGGAAAGGGTTGAAAGCCTCAACAGGGAAAGATAAGAAAAGCATGCCAAACATATGAATTTCCAAACATGGATTTGGAAACATACCCAAAGGTCCTACATTTGATGATATTCCCATAGGGTCCAAACCCTCTGCTTCCTCCAAAACGAGCAGACGTACAAGTCAATTCACATAAACATATACAGAATAGATAATTCAATGTCAATACCTAAAATATATGTTAGATCATCATATATAAGCATATAAACCATTATTAATGAGACAATAAAATATCAAGAACAAGATATGATATTTTTTATTGATTAACAACATTAGGTACAAGAAAGGTACAACAAAATCCAGGCTAAAGACACTGAAGAAGCCTTCCTTTGGATCCATCCAGCCTGAGCCATAAAGACAACCTCTCTAACAAGAACAAGGAGATTCTATAATGATGATGAGCATCTCTGGAAAGGGAACTAGGGTTTCCTAGAGACTTGGAGTATAGGAGGCATGGGAAACACATACTTGATCTGGGAGAAAAATGGGGATAATGTTGATAGCCCTTCTCTTGTATGAATTAGGCTTACCCAAGGGGTGTATATATACCACTTAAAATTGGTTAATTCAATTAGGCCATAGGATCCTGTAGGTGGGATCTCTGTAAAACCCATAAACCCCGCCCAAAAAATAGAATTTTATTTTATTTTTTCATATTTTAAAAGGTATACGTGAGTGCAATGTTATAGGAACCACGTATGTACATGATTTAGTGTGGGAAATGTCGTGTATGTATTTTGAAATATTATTTTTTAATATAAAGTCAAGTCTAAATAGGAAAAGAGGCTACCTAGGGCCATAAAAGAGCACCAAGTCTACAGGAGTGCGAAATGATGCTATAACATATCAAGCCACAATTGCAAATATATCATCATAATCTTCTCCCTCTTTCTGGTAGAATACTTGGGCCACAAACCTTGCCTTGTATTTCTCAATTTTACCATCAACTCCATGCTTGATATGGAATCACCACTTTGAAGTCACCACGTATTTCTCCTTTTGTATTTGCACTACATGCTATACATCATTCTTCATAATTGATTCATATTTTTTAGCCATAACATCCTTCCAAACTTGTTCTTTCGCTGCTTCTTCAAAGCTAGAAGATTCGGCTTGAATCATAGTTCTCATGGCTACAATATATCCCTAGTATACACATGGCTTCTTGATTTCTCTAAATGATATTCAAACAGGAACACATCTCTCATCATCCTGCTGGGACCAAGTCCCAAGAAGGAAAATAATAATTTAAATGATCCTTCCTAGAAGTGGTTGAGCATTAAGGATATAATGCCACATAGTTCACCCATGGCAGGGTAGAGTCTACTTGAACACTTGGAACATACCAAGGGGTATTTTGAACTAAGTTCAAATTCAGATGGTGAATTTCAAATGAAAGTTGATCAATAGTGATAATACTTCCATTATGAGGAAAATACATCACTCGAAAGAGTGAAGACACCACAACATTCATATCATAGACATAATCATGCCTAAGCAACATATTAAATTCTAAAGGGTGATCAACCACCACCATCTCGATTAAAACAACCTTCCCACCCAAATTAATAGGAAATTGAGGAAGAAAAACCCATAGATTCATTGGATCTACTATCATAGGCTAACAACTGACTATCAACTACCAACAACTTTGGAGAACCCAAACATTTCAAATTAGAGGAGGATATAATAGTTGTAGAGGATCCTTCATCCACCATACATCGATACACATTAGTGGAATTAACTCTAAGCCTTATTCGACAAGGTGTAGAAGAAGGAAGATGAGGCTCAACAAGGTTATCCCAATAAAATGAAACACTGCTATAACTTAGAGGGGGTACATTCGAAGAGACCGAAATGCTCCCTAGACTAAAAGACTCTAAACTAGAAATCAAGAATACTTTGTTGCTAGGCACTTCATCCCCCAAAATAGGAGTGGGATTAGCCAAAGATTGCACTGGCTCGCCCACTTCATCAACCAATGGTTGATTAAATTATTGAGAAACCATATCAGATTTAGGAGTAGAAGAACCTTGAGACTCGAACCACAACCTTGATACCACTAAAATTCCAGGGTACAAATTTTGAGTAAGATGATCTTCCTTACATATATTAGAAGGGAATTTAGGTTGCAATGTTCTACACCTAATTCTAATCAACTTTAGTGCCTTTAATATGACTAACAGTAGCTGGTGGAGGGTCTCCAACATGACTTGCAAAGGTTAGTGACTCCTTCCGAAGAGAGATAGGACTTGTTCCACTAGCCCAACTCACAAAATAAGGTGAGTCATTAGCAACATGACTCATAGAGGTACGTTACCCATCACTAGTATGACTTGCAGTGACTAGAATTATGCCCTTAGCATGACTTGTAGTGGTTGAAGGCTCATATCCAACATGACTAGCAGAGGTTGATGATGACTTATGGAGAGAAATATTTTTCTTTTTATTCTTCCTCTTTCTATTCCTTTTAGATATCTTATTCCAAGATCGAGGAGAAAGAGGAAGCTTAAATTTCTCTAGTGAAGAAGATGAAGAATTAACACCCATTTGATGCCCTTGAAATAAAGTGCTCCTTTGAGAAGCTTTAAGAATATTTAAAATATTCAAAGTGGACCATAGGCAAACTGGTAGTCCAACATTCAATCCAGGAATATTCAAAGTGGCCATCAAGGGGGTGCCAACATTTCCAAAGAAAGGAAAATCACAAGGATCCCCTTTTGTAGGCGTCTCTTGGTTGGCCTCTGTTTGGTCAATTTAGTGATGTCTAAATTGCAACTTTTAAATGTCAACCCGGGGCTCGTAAGCTGATGAAGTGAGGTGTACTTTATGTACTTAGGCAACTATTTCTTAAGCTTTTGTCATTTTTAACATTTTTAGATTTGTTTTCAAGTATATCTCTCCTAATGTGATGTGACGAAATAAAGTGAGTGAAGTGTGTGAGATTGTGATGTGCTTTTTAAAAATCAAAATAAAGTGAGTGAAGTGTGTGAGATTGTGATGTGCTTTTTACAACTTAAAAGTACTCTACGAGAAAGCTTGAAATGAAATCAATGCTTAAAGGAAAGTAAATGCATCAAATAAAAGACTAATGACATTGGCCTAGTGCCTCTGCTGCTGCAAGGAAATGAAAACGAAATCTATGACAAATAACAACTAAGAAATGTGAACTAAAGTAAATCTACTTAAAGGAAAGACTAGTCACAAATACTTTAACTTCTTCTTAACCTCTTGCCTTTTAACTGAATGTATCATGTGATAAACAATTAAAAACAAGTCAAGCAATTGTGAGTTTCTGAACAACTAAACCAAGCTGCATTAAGTGATGTTTTGGTCCTCAATAAAGATATTAAATTATAAAGAAGAGACCATCAATAGATAAACAACTTGATATCTATAAACAAAAAGCAAATATGCAAATTGACTAAATGATAATGATGAAATAAAGGCTGCAAAACAAAGAAGGTCATCAACATAGACAAGATGATCACACATGTCACTAGTTGTGCAAAAGAAAAGCATGAAACTATCCCGGGCACATCTAAGAAACCTGCATAACACACTGATCAGTCATGAAAAAGTACAGAAACGTAAACAAGCAGAAATTGAAATGTATGTACATCTATTAAAACGCAGCAATTAAAGGCATTATATACATGAAATAAGAAAACGAAATGCGAGAAATTAAAAACACTGGACAGGCCTTTAGTAAACAGGGGCCCTCTGCCTACTCCAGCCATTTCAAAGATCAATCACACGCGTAAATGGAATAACAGTCTTGTCATGTATTATGCATAAAATGGAAAATACAGTGGGAGTTCAAAAGTACAAAAACAACAGCTAACAACTAACTTGTCCAACGTTCAAAGACGCTTTATTTATAATTGCAGAAGGTGAACTAACTTAACGAAATCTAAGTAATTCGAACAGTTGAATAGAAAAACGTAGTCCTGCTACGTCCTCGGATCTAGGCAACGGTCATTGTGGGCATTCAATCCGCTGTTGGAAAATGTTTCCCACTACCTTCATGACTGAGGACGATGCCACTTGTTCTTCACGTGCTCTAAAATAGAACACGCAGAGCCGTGCCACCGCCAATGACCTCTGTTTGACCAAATTTACCTCCTCGTTGACCACAGGCTTGGATGACTGGTTTGGAAGATCTGGAAGGACACACACCATGTCCTTGGTTCCACGAACTTGCCCATGTGGCTCTTCTTCCCAGAGGACACCTAGAACATAGTGTTTAATAAAACAGCTGCAGAATCCGGGGTTGGCTGCGGAAACCGGGATCAACTGCGGAAAACCCTGTGTAAACCCTGTATGAGCTGCGGAAACGCAGCACCTTGAACCAAAATTCTAAACCAAACACAGACATTAGCATAATTAGAAAACCATGTAAAAAGTCCTAAAATACAACGATTTGAGCAAATTGATGGAGGGAATGAGTGGCAAAATAGGGAAATGAATAGGAAAAAGAGGCTGGGAGGATGTGTAAAGAAGTGTAGGTTTGAGGCCCAACATACCCCCACTGTGAAGGTGTTGCATGTCCTCATGCAACCAAAACTTTATCAATGCTTTTAATTCATGTGCTCAGATGCTTCTGCCAAAACATCTAGCCTTCTTCTCTTTCTCCGTCTTGCCAAAATTGCCCTTGGTTTCTTGACTAAACATATGAACCTCAAATTGATTAATGCCCTGCTGAGTTTCTTACATTTCCCTTTCAATTTTCTGTTCTTCTTCTGCCAAAGTCCCATGTGAAGCATTGTATTGTCATGGACCATTTTGTCCACTTTGCTTTGTTCTTTCAATGTTTCATTTTCTTGTTTAATATGCCAGTTCAGGACTTCCAGTTCAAACACCTCCTTTTTTAAAGATTTGACCTGTTCATCAAGAGGCACTATAGTGCTTGCACCAGCAACTGATTGCTCCAAGGCCTCCAAATAATCATATAACTCCTGCTGTTTAGGGTCAATCTTAGGTGTCCTTCTTGGGCTATGTTCAAAATTAATTTCTGTTTGAGGTTCTGTTTGAAAGGGACTCTCCTCACGTGGAGGAGTGGACTCAGGGCCAAGCTGAGCTGGAGTCTTTTCAGGTTAGCTTATCCCAAATCAATGAAATGTGACTGTTTTTCTTTAGTCACACTCATCTTTCCCTTCAGCCTACTGCTTCTTCTCACTTGTACATTAGTGCTCTTTTGTTGGGCACTCTGTTTTTCTTTCTGTTTGCTCTTTAAGAGGGCAGTGGCTTGAAGTTGTGCTAATCTATCAGCCAAGGTTTGGGAGTCTTCTTCTACTGAAGGTTCAGGTGATGGTGATGATTCATGAACAATTGTCTTCCCTTTATTCTTTTTCTGTTTCTCTTCTTCCTGGGTAGTTTCCTGAGTTTGCACAATAGGTGGGTCCTGGACAACAACATCCTTTTTCGTTCTCCTACTTCCTTTTGGGATTTTAGGAGGACTACTAGCGGAAGCTTCAGTCACTTCTTGGAAATGATTCCTGACCAAAAACTTTTCCCATGTATCCTTGTGATTTTTCAATTGTTCTTCTATGAGAATTCTAATGAGGTCGTGATGATATAAGTGGGGTTCAATATGGCCTACATTCTTTTGGAAAGTGGAACTCATTTTCTTTAGGCTTCTTAGAAAAAAGTAGGGTAGATTGATGGCATGGCCTTCCATAAAATTCATCATAATCCTTGCATGGTACATATACATGGTACCAAAGCGGCCCTCACATGTAATAAACTTTTGAACAAGAAATAGCAATGCAGTCCATTCTTCTTTGATTACGTGTACGAGAATCCCTTTAGTAAATATTGAAGTATCCATACCTGGGTTCTTGAGCATATTCTTCCATGCCTGATCTTCCACCCCTCTATTCTTGAACCATCTATCTCCCACCTGAGGTAGACTGGTTGCTGTGGCTATTTTATTCTCTGTTATTGTAAACTTCAGGTCCCCTACTTCCACGGTATTTCCATTGAAGGACCGAGCAAATGCCTTCGTTACCTCTTTGTCATATCCTCTGAATTTTTCAATGAAATTTAACCATTTTTATTTTTTCAGTGCCTCCTTCGTCTGAGGATATCCTTCTAAATATTTCAGACCTTCGGGTTCAGCTCTAAGCAGCTTTCCCATCTTCGGCTCTCACTCTTCGACTGAAGTTTTGACTGTATATGACTGCTAAGGGAGGATGCTTAACGGAAAAATGGATGAATTACGGCTGTAAGTGGAATAGCCGCAATGAAAAGTGTTTTACAGACTGTAGGTGGGGTTTGGAACAGAGCTGTGGAGTTTACAGCGGAAATTGGAGTGAAAATGGTGTGCGTATGAGGGAGTAAAACACGAGAATGAGTTCAAATGCATGCGGAAATGGAGTGATAAGGGTATGGCATAATGGCCGAATCCTTTAGAGCTGAGTGGCTTCGCACACGTATCGGTATTGGCTGCAGAAATCATGTAGTGAAGAGATGTAGTGTAATAGGTCACTTCCTTGTACGGTCAATAAATGAAACAACAGTCCCATTTCGAGTTTAAATTAATGGTGATCATAGGACCATTAGAAGGGTATGAGGTGCATGAAGGATTATCGTGGAGGAGAAGTGTGATGATCTTTTCCAAATCATTGCATTTAGTGGCTCTTCCACGATTTAATAATTATGCATAAAATGACATTAAATTGTTGTTTGGAAAAGATTTTGATCATACCTTCATGAGTTTGCTATTTGTTGATTAAGGTTGTTGATCCATTATTGTTGTTTGATCTTGCAGGTGCCTCATATCCTTTCTGCCCTTGGTGATGATAATGTGAACCTTTGACTGAGATTTTCCTTCAGAAACAGAGTGCTGTTAGCTGTAGAGACAGAGTCATTTCTAGTTGCGGAAAATGGTGCGAGCTGCGGAAACAGTTTCCAGTTGCGGAAACTAAGACATCTCCCTTTTTAACTGCACAAAGTTAGTTAGGGAAAAGACTAACTGAATGGAAATAATCCTAAAAGGATTTTTATTGCTGATATGAAATGGAGTGGATGGAATGAAGTGAAAAAATGAAATGGAATGAAAAATATGTAGTGAAGTGAAATGGAATGAAAAATATGGAGTGAAGTGAAATGGAATGAAGATGGAATGATGATGAAAAGAGAGAGATTTTTTTTTTTGGAAAATATGGAGTGTCAGGTGTCCCTGATTTTCACCCCACATTTTCTGTATAAGACCACCAATATGATATTGGTTTTCAGGCTTATACACATATTTTTTTTTCTTTTTTTTCTTTTTTTTTTTTCAATTCAGAAAGAAACAAAGATTAGGCTGACGGAGGAGAAGGATTCTTCTCCACTAGCCTTATTGCAGAATTTTCTTGAAACATTTTGACAAAGTCCTCTTTTGAGAGTGGCTTATGATAAACTTTCAATCGGTGGCCATTCACAATGAGAGGAGTTTGAGACTCATCAATAGTCTTGATTCAAACTACTCCATTGTTAATGACTTCATCAATCTCATATGGCCCAAGCCAATGAGTTTGAAATTTTTCTTTGAAGTATTTGAATTTTGAGTCAAACAGTAACGCCCAATCTCCCTTTTGAAACTTCTTTTATTTGATATACGGGTCATGCCACTTAGTTCTTTGGTGCTGAACTAGATCGGTCCTTAAAATTGCATCTTGTCTTATTTCATCTAGCTCATGTATCTGCTCCATTCTATGCTTTTGGGCTTCTGATAGACTCATCCCCAGCTGAACTTCCATCTTGAAGGTCTTGGTTTGAAACTCAATGGGGAGCAAGACTTCTTTCCCATAAACAAGTTCATAGGGAGAATGTCCTGTTGTGTTCCTCCATGTAGTTCTGTAGGCCCATAAGGCTTCAGGAAGCCTTTCTGCCCAATCTCTTCTGTGGAGATGAACAGTCTTGGTGATGATTCTCTCAAGAACTTTATTTGTGGATTCCACTTAACCATTTGCTTGCGGATGGTATGGAGTAGATTTTCTATGCTTGATTTTGTATTCCTCCATCAGCTTCTCCATCAATTTAGATGTAAATTGACTTCCTTGATCTGTTACAATTTCTCTTGGGACACCAAAACGAGTAAAAATATCCTCAAAAAGAAATTGAATAACTGAATTCTCAGTGGCAGAAGGCAATGCCTTGGCTTCTACCCATTTAGTAACATAATCAGTGCAAACCAATATATACATTTTTTGTTTAGATGGTGGATTAATAGGTCCAACGAAATCTAAAGCCCATTTCTCAAAGGATTCGATGGGTACCTGAGGTTGCAATGGAATTTCATTTGAAAGAGTTGGTCTCCCTACTCTTTGGCAGCTGTCACACCTTCTGACATATTGCTTTGCATCTTTGAAGAGAGAAGGCCAATAATATCCTAAAGAAAGGATTTTATAGGCCGTCCTCTTGTCAGCAAAGTGTCCCCCGCATGGTTCATCATGACATGCCTTAAGGATTTCAGGCATTTCATCTTCCCGAACACATCTTCTGATCACACAATCTAACCCCGTTTTGAACAATTCATTAGAAATCCATGAATACTTTGAGCTCTCCTGAATGATTTTCCTTTTCTCATTAGGAAATAAATGTGAAGGTAGCTTCCTTGTAACCAAATAGTTAGCAATATCTGCATACCAAGGAGTTTTAGTAGTTACTACAAACAGATATGCATCTGGAAACTTATCCTCTACTGGAGAATCTTCATTAGTATTTTGGATTCTAGACAAGAAGTCAGCTACTGTATTTTGTTTCCCTGGTCTATCTAACACAATAATATTGAATTCTTGTAAAAGTAAAAGCCATCTTGTGACTCTGCCATTGGTAACAGGTTTGTTCATGAGATATCTAATGGCAGAATGATCGGTATGGACAAAAGTTTCGTAGCCTGTTATATAATGTCTAAACTTATTGATTGCATGAACAACAACTAAGAACTCTTTCTCAGTCACAGTATAATTTAACTCGGTGGGAGTCAAATTTTTACTGGTGTAGTAAATGGCATAAGAAACTAAATCCTTTTGACCCAACATAGCTCCAAGAGCTGTATCTGAAGCATCTGTAGAAATATGGAAAGGAAGTTTCCAATTTGGCC
>APFE031701381.1:132384-156729 GCA_000404065.3 Pinus taeda | reverse complement strand
GAGGAGAGCATACTTTGAGAGGTTATTAATTTTCCTTTCTTGAAATTTTCTTATTTTATATTTTTTTTAGAAATTGGCTACCTAATTTCACTTCCCCGGCAACGGCGCCAAAAATGTTTGGTCAATTTAGTGATGTCTAAATTGCAACTTTAAATGTCAACCCGAGGCTCGTAAGTTGATGAAGTGAGGTGTACTGTATGTACTTAGGCAACTATTTCTTAAGCTTTTGTCATTTTTAACTTTTTAGGTTTGTTTTCAAGTATATCTCTCCTAATGTGATGTGACGAAATAAAGTGAGTGAAGTGTGTGAGATTGTGATGTGCTTTTCAAAACTCAAAATAAAGTGAGTGAAGCGTGTGAGATTGTGATGTGCTTTTTACAACCTTAAAGTACTCTACAAGAAAGCTTGAAATGAAATAAATGCTTAAAGGAAAGTAAAGACATTAAATAAAAGACTAATGACATTGGCCCAGTGCCTCTGTTGCTGCAAGGAAATGAAAACGAAATCTATGACAAATAACAACTAAGAAATGTGAACTAAAGTAAATCTACTTAAAGGAAAGACTAGTCACAAATACTTTAACTTCTTCTTAACCTCTTGCCTTTTAACTGAATGTATCATGTGATAAACAATTAAAAACAAGTCAAGGAATTGTGAGTTTTTGAACAACTAAACCAAGCTGCATTAAGTGATGTTTTGGTCCTCAATAAAGATATTAAATTATAAAGAAGAGACCATCAATAGATAAACAACTTGACATCTATAAACAAAAAGAAAATATGCAAATTGACTAAATGATAATGATGAAATAAAGGCTGCAAAACAAAGAAGGTCAGCAACATAGACAACATGATCACACATGTCACTAGTTGTGCAAAAGAAAAGCATGAAACTGTCCCGGGCACATCTAAGAAACCTGCATAACGCACTGATCAGTCATGAAAAAGTACAGAAATGTAAACAAGCAGAAATTGAAATGTATGTACAGCTATTAAAACGCAGCAATTAAAGGCATTATATACATGAAATAAGAAAACGAAATGCGAGAAATTAAAAAAACTGTACAGGCCTTTAGTAAACAGGGGCCCTCTGCCTACTCCAGCTGTTTCAAAGATCAATCACACGCGTAAATGGAATAACAGTCTTCTCATGTATTATGCATAAAATGGAAAATACAATGGGAGTTCAAAAGTACAAAAACAACAGCTAACAACTAACTTGTCCAGTGTTCAAAGATGCTTTATTTATAATTGCAGAAGGCGAACTAACTTAAAGAAATCTAAGTAATTCGAACAACTGAATAGAAACACGTAGTCCTGGTACATCCTCGGATCTAGGCAACGGTCATTGTGGGCATTCAATCCGCTGTTGGATTATGTTTCCCACTACCTTCATGATTGAGGACGATGCCACCTGTTCTTCACGTGCTCTAAAACAGAACACGCAGAGCCGTGCCACTGCCAATGACCTCTGTTTGACCGAAGTTGCCTCCTCATTGACCACGGGCTTGGATGACTAGTTTGGATGATCTGGAGGGACACACACCATGTCCTTGGTTCCACGAACTTGCCCATGTGGCTCTTTTTCCCGGAGGACACCTGGAACGTAGCATTTAATAAAATAGCTGCGGAATCCAAGGTTGGCTGTAGAAACTGGGATCATCTGTGGAAAACCCTGTGTAAACCCTGTATGAGCTGTGGAAATGCAACACCTTGAACCAAAATTCTAAACCAAACACAGTCATTAGCATAATTAGAAAACCATGTAAAAAGTCCTAAAATACAACGATTTGAGCAAATTGATGGAGGGAATGAGTGGCAAAATAGGGAAATGAATAGGAAAAAGAGGCTGGGAGGATGTGTAAAGAAGTGTAGGTTTGAGGCCCAATAGCCTCCACAGGAATATTTTCCATGCCCAACTAATACATAGATCCTTCCCTTACGGGAATGTTCAAATTCCTTTTCAAGGAAGAGAGATGCACAATCAAACCTTTTCCCATAAGGAGGAAAATCCACAATTTCAGGAGAAATACCAAAAGGTTTCCAAGACAAGTGGAGTGGTTGTTAAGTCACTCAAAATCAAAGGTCCAAAAGTGACAAGACAAATTCTTCCCAAAGCCATCTAAATTCAAAGAGAAAACTTAACTCCACTATAAAGTCGTTAAGATACAACCAAGAAAGAAACTTCCAAGTTTTTCTGCTCCCAGTGATTAGGACTGGACACCAAAATACAAGAAAGTGAAGAAAATGGCCTCCCGAAGGTAGTTTGGGATGATGAGGGTCCACGCCTACAAGCGAAGGTATTATAGTCATTCACGTTGTTCTCCAGACAATAGCCTTTTTCAGTGAAAGTAACAAAGATTCACAAGGTCACCCTCCAAAAGTTCTATGAAAGTGATGCAATGTCTGCCTTAGGTACAATGGGCATTCCCCCACACAATTTCCCATGTGGCGCCTACGAAAGGAAACTAAGGTCACCATCTCATGGTCAAAATCTGGGCGGAATGGTCATAGGCGCGCGATCCAACAAGTAAGAGAGGGGGTATCTCTCTTTTCTTATCTTCAAATGTCCTCGTGATTAAATTTTGTGTTAGAGGAGCTTTCTTGGACAACTTAATGATACTGGATTTCCACCCTTTAATAAAATTAAATACTTTGAGATTAAGTGGCCTCGGAGATTTTATTCTCCACGCACCTATTCCAAGGCCCCGAATGTCGTAGACTAGTTGATGTTCCTACGAAAAAAATAAAAAGTCTAGTTCATTTTAAATTAAGCGCCCATTTTAATTGGTTGTTATTTAAGGAAAGGGAAACATAAGTGCAACTAATGGTGTTTTGACATGAAATAAATCAATAGAAAACCTAAGCTACATGAAAATGCAACTATTTTTCTTCAATGAAAAGTGATTTCTACGATAAACTTAATAAATAAAAACTATTTTTATTTTTCTTTTAAGCACTCATGCATTCAAAACCTATCAAAAAAGGCTAAACGATGTCTAAAATGCATCTACCCTAATGCACACTAGAATGTACATGAAAGATTGAAGGAAAGGCTCAAAGATGAAAAAATGTGATCACTAAGACAGGGGTCAATTTAACAAACAACAAGAAGCAAATCCCAAAATAAAAAGAACTCCTCAACAAAGAAAGACTCTTAACTTTTCAAACAAGATTTCACACATTTTTCCAAATTCAAAAGGCTATAAAGCCAAAAAGAAAAGAAAAGAAACACAAAGTAAATGTTTTCTTTTTCTTTTAAATATTTTAAAAGACCAAAAGTTCAAAAAGGGAAAACAGGCATCTATTTCAAGACCAACAATATGAAAAATACCCAAATCCCACTAGTCACCAATGATGAGAAGAATAAAAGACTAGGTTTGAATAAGAGACTTAATCACCTTAAATAATTTGATCATAAAGATACAAAATATTATGGAAATCGGAAAGACTCCAGATATTTGGAATCTCTCATTCATCCAAGAATTACAAATGCCTTTCACAAACAAGAAAGGAAAAGAAAAAATAAGCCAACTTGAAGGTTACACAAGAAGTAATTCAAATATTGGGTTATAAACAACTATAAGAACAACTAGACATGTTCCAATAACACATAACAACTAGATACTTCATAAAGAAGATCTAGAACCAAACTTTAAATACAAAAATATTCAAAAACTACAAACCCTAGGTTGACATAGGATTCTCTCAAAGAAGATGAAGGAAATCGACAACAACAAGCAACAAGACAATTCTAGGCTTCATTAATATCAAGAAATAATAAACAAACGTGGTCAAACCCCCAACAAAATCTAGAAATGAAAAAAAAATAAATTTTCAGATATGTACATGACTATTTAACTATAGAACCACATGTATATGCATCTATCTGAAGAAACATGCATATATGAAGTTTTCTTTGGAATAAATTGTGTATATACATGACTGCCTACAATAAAAACCACTCATAAACGGAAAATTGAGGAAAAATAAAAAAGACAACCCAGATCCTTGAGATCGGGTTGAATGACGAGATTTATTAAGAGTCAAGAAGGTTGGAAAAAGTCAAGAACCAACAAACCAAACCAACATCAAAGAACAACAACCCTTCTAGGAAATACTTAATAGTATTCCCTAGTGGAGTCACCAATCCTGATGGCAAACAAATTGCCTAATGCAAGGGTTGAAAGCCTGACTGCAGGACAAGATAATCAATAAAGAGTAGTCAGATAAACATGCCAAACATATGAATTTCCAAACATGGATTTGGAAACATACCTATAGGTCCTACGTTTGATGATGTTCCCGTAGGGTCCAAACCCACAGCTTCCTCCAAAACAAGCAGATCTACAAGTCAATTCACAAAGGCATATAAACCATTATTCATGACATAATAACATATCAGGAACAAGACATGATATTCTTTATTGATTAACAACAATAGGTACACAAAAGGTACAACTTGATCCAGGCCAAAGGCACCAACAAAGCCTTCCTCCGGATCCATCCATCCTAAGCCACAAAGACAACATCTCTTAAAAACACAAGGAGATGCTATAAGGATGATGAGCATCTCTACAAAGGGAACCAAGGTTTCCTAAATACGGTAATACAAGAGTCATAGAAAAATAGTCTTGATATGTGACAAAAATGGTCATAATTTTGATAACCCTTCACTTGTATCAAGTAGGCTTACCCAGAGGATGTATATATACCACCAGAAATTAGTTAATTTAGTTAGGCCATAGGCTCTTGTAGGTGGGATCTCGGTAAAACACATAAAACCCACCTAAAAAATATCATTTTATTTTATTTTTTCATATTTTAAATAGTATACATGGGTGCAGTGTTATAAGACCCGTGTATGTACATGATGATTTTGAAATATTATTTTTTGATATAAAGGCAAGTCTACATAGGAGATGGGATTTCCGAGGACCAAAAAATAGAATCAAGTCTACAGGAGTGCTAAATGATGCTATAACATATCAAGCTACATGTGCAAATATATCATCACAATCTTCTCCCTCTTTTTGGGAGAATCCTCAGGCCATGAACCTTGCCTTTTATTTCTCAATGCTACCATTAAATCCATGCTTCATTTTGAATAGCCACTTTGAATTGACCACAGATTTCCCCTTTGGTCTTGGCACAACATCCCATACGTCATTCATCATAATTAATTCATATTCTTCGGCTACATGATCCTTCCAAACTTGTTCCTTCATGACTTGTTCAAAGGTGGGAGGTTCATCTTGAATCATAGTGCTCATGGCTACAAAATATCCCTAGTATTTGCATGGATTCTTGCTATCTCTAAATTATCTTCAAACGAGCACACATATCTGATCATCCTGTAATGATTCATGAAGCCAAAGTGGCCTCTTTCTAGTAGGAGGATCACATGGAGGAGGATCTAAGGGATCCATGGGCTCCATGGGAGCATCAACAATCTCTATCTCGGATTTGGGTAGAGAAGGACCATATAAAATATCCATATCATCATTCTTCTTAGGAGGACGAGGTGGGGGAAGATACCTTGATTTTCCAAGGGCGACATCTTCATTGATTGTAAAATTCCTACTAATTTAAACCTTCCTTTGACTAGCACTATATATTCTAAATTCTTTATAGTTTTCACAATATCCAACAAACATACATTTTCTTCCTCTAGCTTCCATCTTGTTTATTTTTTCTTTCAGAACATGGAAATATATAGGGCAGCGAAAGATGTATATATGGCCAACATTGAGTTTGACACATGTGAACACTTCTTTGGGGTTTTCACAAGGGTACCCTCCAGACGTACTATGAAAGTGATGCAAAGTCTGCCTCAGGTACCACGAGAATTCTCCATTGCTGTCACCTATGTGGTCCCTAGG
Source organism: Pinus taeda (assembly GCA_000404065.3). NCBI lineage: Eukaryota > Viridiplantae > Streptophyta > Pinopsida > Pinales > Pinaceae > Pinus > Pinus taeda. The sequence continues at coordinate 150,847 of APFE031701381.1, read as the reverse complement.
AAAGACAACTAAGCTCACCATCTCATTGTCAAAAATTTAGGCGGAATAGTCATGGGCATGCGATTCAACAAGTAGGAGAGTGGGTATATCTCTTCCCTTATCTTCACATGTCCTCGTGCTTAACTCTTGTGTTAGAGGAGATTTCCTAGACAACTTAAAAATAGTAGATTTCCACTCTTTAATAAACTTATATACTTTGATTTTAAGTGGCCTTGGAGAGTTTACTCTCCATGCACCTATTCCAAGGCACTAAATTCCCTATATTAAGAAAAAACCGACTCTCTACAATAAAAATGGTGAATAAATGGAAAATTAAGGAAAAAATAAAAAGACAACCTAGATCCTAGAGATTTAGATGAATTACTAGATTTATTAAGAGTCAAGAATATGGAAAAAGTCAAGAAACACCAAACAAAACCTAGATCAAAGAACAAAAACCCTTCTAGGAAATACTTGATTGTATTGCCCAGTGGAGTCGCCAATTCTGTTGGCGGGAAAAAGTCCCTAAGGCAAGGGTTGAAAGCCTCAATAGAGCAAGACAAGACAAGCATGCCAAACATATGAATTTACAAACATGGATTTGGAAACATACTTGAAGGTCCTATGTTTGATGATATTCCCATAGGGTCCAAACCCTCTGCTTCCTCCAAAATGATTAGACGTACAAGTAAATTCACAAAATCATATACATAATAGATAATTAAGTGTGAATACCTAAAAGACATGTTAGATCATCATATATAAACATATAAACCATTATTCATGAGACAATAAAATATCAGGAATAAGACATAGTTTTTTATTGATAATTAACAACAATAGGTACAAGAAAGGTATAACATAATCCAGGCCAAAGGCACCGACGAAGCCTTCCTCCGAATCCATCTAGGTTGAGCCATGAAGACAACCTCTCTAACAAGCACAATGAGATTCTATAATGATGATGAGCATCTATGGAAAGGGAACCAGGGTTTCCTAGAGAATTGGAGCACAGGAGGCATGGTAAAAACATACTTGATTTGGGAGAAAAATGGGGATAATGTTGATATCCTTCTCTTGTATGAATTAGGCTTACCCAAGGGGTGTATATATACCATCTGAAATTGGTTAATTAAGTTAGGCCACTGACTCTAGTCGGTGGGATCTTAGTAAAACCCATAAACCCCACCCGCAAAATATCATTTTATTTTATTTTTTCATATTTTAAAAGGTATATGTGAGTGCAATGTTATAGGAACCCCGTATGTACAAGATTTAGTGTGGGAAAAGTCACGTATGTATTTTGAAATATTGTTTTTTAATATAAAGTCAAGTTTGCGTAGGGAAAGGGGCTGCCTAGGGCCATAAATGAGCACCAAGTCTACAGGAGTGATAAATGATGCTATAACATATCAAGCCACAACTGCAAATATATCATCATAATCTTCTCCCTCTTTCTGGTAGAATCCTGGCCTCACAAACCTTGCTAGCTTGTATTTCTCAATTCTACCATCAACTCCATGCTTGATCTGGAATAGCCACTTTGAAGTCACCACAAATTTCTCCTTTTGTCTTGGCATGACATCCCATACATCATTATTCATAATTGATTCATATATTTTAGCCATAACATCCTTTCAAACTTATCCCTTCACTGCTTCTTCAAAGTTGGGAGATTCGACTTGAATCATAGTTCTCATGGCTACAACATATCCCTAGTATACACATGGATTCTTGATTTCTCTAAATGATATTCAAAGATGAACACGCCTCTCATCATCCTATAATGAGTGATGAAGCCAAAATGGCCTCTTCCTCGAATGATGATCACACAGAGGAGGATCTAAGAAATCCATGGGCTCCATGGGGTCATCAAGAATATATGTCTCATATTTGGGTATGCAAGGACCATCTAAAATATCCATATCATTAGTCTTCTCAAGAGGAGGAGGTGGGGGAAGATCCCTTTCTTTTCCAAGGGTGACATCGTCATCGAATGTAAAACCCCTACTAATTTCAACCTTCCTTTGACTAGGAATATATATTCTAAATGCTTTAGAAATTTCACAATATCCAACAAACATACCTTTTCATCACATGGCTTCCAACTTGTTTCTTTTGTTCTTCCGCATGTGGAAATATATAAGGCAACCAAAGATATAGAGAAGGCCAACATCGATATTGACACATGTGAACCTTTATTTTGGGGTCTTGTTGTCCAATGCTTAATGAGGTACCATTTTTAAACATATACAATGGATTTTGTTACTTCTCACCAAAGTAAATTTGACAACTTTTTATCGTGGGGCATGGCACGGGTAGCTTCTATAATGGAACTATTATTGCTTTCAACCATTCCATTTTGTTCAAGAGTATAGGGCATTATTTTCTCTTTCTTGATACATTTCTTCTTGCAAAAACCAATGAACTCATTTGATATGCACTCTCCACCATTGCAGACCTGAATATTTTGAATTTCTTCCTTGTTTGATTTTCAATCAAAGCTTTGAACTCCTTGAACATTTTTAAGGATCCATCCTTGTGCTTTAGATAATATATCCATGTATTTATTGAGAAGTCATCAATGAAGGTGATATAACAGAGATGGCCACCAATAGAATGCATTGACATCGAACCACATATGTCGGAATGAATGAGATGGAGGATGTCATTTATCTTGTTCTCACTAGAGGGGAATAGTCCCCTTGTCTTATTTCCACTGGAAAAACATAGAAATACTCCATCATGATGGGCTTGAACCTTGGCAATCCATGAGACCAATTTATCCAATTTCGGAAGAGAATCATAATGTAGATGGGAGAATCTTTGATGCCATGGCTCGTTTAGATGATTAGTATGATGGACAAACGTTAGAAGAGGCATTATAATAACCTTGTAGATTCCTCATATCTTGATCCCAATTTGAATGCATTTCTCATAGGTGATCGAAGAGGCCATGTAAGATTTTTCTGTTGATGAAGGAAATCCTTATCCTTTTGTCTTCCAAAGTAGATATTGATACCAAATTTTTGTTCAATATCGGCACATACATCACATCATGGAGAAAAATACATTATGTGGATTTCAAATGAAATTTGACGGACCCAAAACCTTTAATGTGATGAGTGAAGTTGTCTCCAAGAATAATTTTCAAATTTGACTCCCTCTATACCAAATGAGAGAACTTCCTTATAACCAGAGAAGTGATGAGTGGCCCAACTATAAAAAAACCATCTATCCCACGAATCTGGAGGAGATGAACTAGTAAGGGCATAAATAAGAATACATACATATTGATTTTCAAATTTACTTTCATACCTATAGAATCTTGACATATTTTGTGGACTCCAATCTTCTTCATGATAAATTAGATAATCTCTTCTTCTTCTTTCATATCTTCCACTGTGATCATTCCTTCAGTCATCTCTTCTTCTTTGATAATTGAACATGTAATTTTTACTTCTCGTATTGTAACATGGTACATTGTTCTTCTCAAGGAAATCACGAGCATTGTGGCCTTTCTTATGACAATTGTAGCATTCAATGTGAAATAATTCCTTCCTTCTATTTGAATCTTGAGGAGGAGGATTTCTTGAAGGACCTCATTTTCCTTTCTTCTTATTCTTGTCATGAGTGATGAATGAAGTGGTGTCTCCTTATTCATGCTTTGAATCCTTCCTCTTTATATCATCCTTGATTCTTGAATGATATTTCCAACAATTTCATCAAATGATGGGAGGATATTTTTTGTTGCTTATAGTAGTAATAGAGGTTTCCCAAATAGGAGGGAGACCTCTTAGAGTCATAATCACCAATTCCCTGTCAGGACCAGATTCCCTTACGTTTTGCAATTGATCTCTAAGACGAGATATCCTCATTATGTAGGATTGCATAGAATCTCCTTTGTTCATGTTGATGTCTTTGAGTTGATATTTTAAGGAGATTATTTCATTCAAATTGTTGACTTCATACATTCTAGCTATATTATCATATATGTCTTTAGACTTCCAAAAATTTCCAACATATGCAAGTAAATTATGTTGTATACCATCAACTATAATTTGCTTTTCTTTTAAATCACCTTTCTTATATCTGTTCTTGGTGGTAGCGGAAGCATTATCTAGAGTATCAGGTACTTTTCCTTGATTGTATTCCAAAACATCATTGTTATCACCCATGACCTCCAACTTGACTTTACATGTAGCCAAAACTTCTCATTTTCCTTGAAGAAAGAAGACATTTTGATTTGACTAGATTAGCTCCTTCAACTTTCCCAAAGATGATTGGTTCAATGCTTGTCTCCTTTGGGGATTTTCCTTAACCTTAGCTCTAATACCATGTTAATTTCTTAGATTGTTATATTTTGTATCAATTACTTTAGCCCAATTCAATACTTCGATTAACAGTCTTTTCAATATCAATTAATCTTTCTAATTGTCAACAATAATTGAAGATAGAACAATAAATGCAATGAAAAAGGAGAAAATGATCACATCAACAAGAGACACCAAGTTTGGTCAAAGACCAAGGAAAAACCCTTTGAAATTATTCTTTTATTATATTTTCATAAAATTTTCAGTAGAGAGCACAATGAGATCAATCAAATATCATCCAACAAAATAAGCCAATAACATTCAAAAATATGTTTCGAGCATCAATATATATCATATAAGACTTTTCTTATTTGTAGTCAACTGTAGCCAACTTCGATCAACAGTAGCATTTTAGTCCAAGTTTCTAGTAGCAGAGAGGAGGAGCTGTACAAGTGACTAAGAGATTAGAGTCACTCCCTTGAGCGAGTGATCCAGTGACTACAACCAAATTTATCCTTTGACAAGCCAACAATTGTGCCCAAAACCCTAGAAACATATGCAATCTTCAGACCTTGTAATTTAGGAGCTTTGAGAACTTCTTTCATTGACCCAACCTCATACCTGTGCAAAGCACTCAATGAATAAGAGAAGAAGAATATGATTGGTGATGTCCAAATGAGCTTGAGTTCACTTGTATTTATATGCTTCCAATGGTGACCAATTTACCATTAGGGCCAACCTATCCAAATGTGCATATGTGGGATTTTCTTCATAAGTACACTTTACCTTGTCCAAATTTGATATCTTTAGGTTGATTTTGGTCCTCTTGAAAAGATAAATTCAATGCAATCATATCCATAAAATGAGCTATCAAAAGCGAAATTTGGCCCTAGTTTCCAATTTTAATAGTTGCAACTCCTAGAGTTGTAGTCGTAGAATATATTTTTGTAACTCTACTAGCCATAGAATACCCTTATGTCTCAATTAAATAATAAATTCTTGAAGGTTTTGCTGCAACTCCTTAGAGATATGAAGGTAGACATGATAGAAATGCAGAGATAATAGGGAGAAAACCCCAAACACAAATACTAGGGGGAATGAAGAAAATGCTAGCATGTGTGCCTATTCCAAATAAGAAAAGGACTAGGAATACCATCATTGATGCAAAAAATAAAACATAAGAAGAAACCCCTATTTTTATGAAAAAACTAGCAGGGGTGGAAAAAGAAGGTGTTGCAACACAAGGTGAACCCCCTATTGCTCCAGAAGAACCAACAAGGACCATAATTGAGGAAAGACACTCTACCAATATAAATGAACCAGTAGAAGTGATGGGTTATGGTCAATACTTTATCGAGCCTATGCTTGATGAGGAAATAGGGACATAGGACCTTATTGTAACAAATGACCAAAAAAAGGGTAACTCTAGGAGAAGGTCACGCTACAATTTTGGAGGTGTACCAGGAAGAAGAAGAAGATGCAACTCCTAAACCAAAACAAACCATTGTTGCCTTAGAGCTATAAAAGACACTCAAGGTTAGGAGACATAAAACATTAAGTAATCCTCTGCTTATGCCTCTATATACATCACTTTTAAGGATGAATATGGTGCCTTAAAATGACAACATGAAGCTTCAAACCACTATCAAATTGTTGAGATATGAACTCACGAAGGGTAGGACTTTTGAAAAGGTAGATTGCCTTGACGAAGGAGTAGATTACCTTGCTAGAAAGGAACCTCTCCCTAAAGAAAGATAGACAACCTAAACCTACAAAAGAGAAACCCAAGAAGTGTGTGTCCAAACAAAATATAGTACATCTTACTTGGTTGAGACATCTACCAATAGTGAGGATAAAATAATGAAAGAAAAGGTCACACAAGTTGATATTTATGATAGATTAGGAAATATGAAATAACCCTGATTTGATCCCCGAATGGTCTTGTATATGTGCATATGATAATTAGGCTGGTAATCCAATATATGTAATTAGGTTGGTGAGTTTATTTCTATTGACAATTGTAAGTATTTTTGTGTATAAATGTGTTATGCTAGTGGGACAATGTACTAATGTGTTTTAAGGCTAGGGTAGATAGCTTATGTGTTAAAATATGCTAGTAAACATAGAAAAAAAATATCTAAATATACTGAGATTAATATATTAAATCATTGTTGTAGATCAAGGTACGAAAAGAGTATGGGGGGCTAGGAATCCATGACAAGAAAAGTGAAGATGCTAGGGAGCTTAGAAAGGGAAATAAGAAATGAAAGTTTATGTTATCCCTAGCCCATATTATAAGAAAAAGTGTATATATGTTAAAATATGTTATAATATATCATTAAAATATAAAGTAAGGGGCACCATGACTATTAAAAGGTGGTTTCCCCATTTAATTGGATATTTATGTGTATGTGTGTGAGAGCTCGAAGAGTACCTGAAGACCTTTGTATATAGCAGGAACTCTTGAAATCCACAAGGTTCTAATACATTGGTTTCCAACCTAAGTTTGACAAAATGGAGGTAGTGCAATTCCTCAAGGGACTACAACTAGAGAGAACGGGGTGCACAACTTGGGTATGAGGTTAATAGGGGATGTGAGATTACTGTTAGGAGGTTGTTGGGGTTTGGCACATTGGTCATTTTAGTATTTGGTATTGGATATGTACATAGCTTAGGTATCCATTTCCATAGTGGAAATCTAGCCCCAGCTCAGGGGTGAATGATTGTTGATAGAGTTAAGGCAACATAACCTATTGTTATTTTTTCACTACTCTATGTCGTTTCAATTACTTTAGCCCAATTCAATTCTTCAATTAGAAATATCTCAATACAAATTAATATTTTTCATCATTCAATAGTAAATGAAGGTAGCAAAATAATGAAATTACAATAGGAGACAATCAACACATCAATAAGAGACACCATATTTGGTCTGTTAGGGTCCTATGTTATAGGGATCTTGGTCATGTTAGTCTTACTATTTCTGTTGGGGTCATGCTTGTAAATATTTGTCCTATTTTCATGCGTGTCATGGTCTAAAGGGGTTTTTATATAAATAGGTCAAATTTATCAAAGTGTCATTGTAAATATGTTGAATAAAAAAGAGTCTTTTTTCCATAATTCAAACTATAAGGTTGCAAGAAGTCATGGTTTGAATTGACTCATGAGCGGGAATTTGTCATTATAGAAGAGTCTAGGGATCATTTCATAAAACTTTGGTTATCATAATTTAAATATGGGGATCAAGTATAAATCAAAATAATAATGACAAAGGATTTGGCACATATTTGGAGGTTCCGTCATGTCAAACTAGATGTCATTTCAAGAGTGGTTATGACCTCAATAGGAGCACAACGATCATGAGGGTAGCTAGTTGCCTATTTCCTCAAGTGTTTTGTTTTCCAAGAGATGTTGCACATTCATCATCGTGATTTCAAATCAATATTTTTTCCATCAACTCCACTTCTGGTCATTCTGGAAGGTTATTTGAACTTCAATTTTCATTCTACATTGCTTTATTATTCTTCATTTCCATCAGAAGCTGTGGTGTGCCAATGTTGCTTTGTTGCGCAAAGGAGGTAGGTGCACTACGTTTCTACAGAGCACTACATCACTCACAAATAGCTGGTCAATTCGCCTCATAGGTGCAAACATATGTTTATCCTTGTTCCTTAATGTTGTATGAATCCTTAAATTGCATATGTGAGTTAGAAGAAGTCATAGAAATACTGCAATATAAATAATTTAATTTTCATTGTGTTTCTATTGTCGTTGTGTTTTTTCCTTGCTATGTTTCCACATAGTGTTATCTTACATTTGAATCCGATGTCCAAACTCTCTTCTCAAGTGAAAAATTGAATCACTTTGTGTTCCTTGACTATGAGAAATTGTAATTTGCATGCACGAGCTGACAAATCCATTCAAAACCAACAAACAAAGCTAATTCATAATCGTTGTGGTTTTTTTGGTAATTTTTTACGTTTTCTCTTAACTACTGCGATACCACATAGTCTACATCCTTTGCATTTATTTGTTGCCAAGACCACAATTTTCTTTGCAGTGCTTCCATGTGTAAATTTCCCAACGTGTTTAAAATGCTTTTAAGCCCCTCACTTAGTTGGTATGATTGTTTCAAACTAATTTTCTTGGAACGTTGCATTTTTCACAAAATGTTGTGACTTTCCCTTTTAATTATCTATCAGTGGTTGCAAATTTTCAACTCTTTGAGGTTTTCTGAGAAAGGCTGTATTCATTTTTTTTTTGTGTAAATCGTGTTTCTTCTTTTTCATCATTAGAGGTTTTCTTTAAATATCACCCTCCTCCACTGTTGCATAAAACAAGTTGTTTCAAAACTCTATATTATTCACTACTAAAAAAAAAAAATATGTCAACTCTTGAGGAGAAGAAACACAAGGGAGGTGCTATTCTTCGATTTCAGCCACAATATATCATAGTCATTAATGCATACCCAACCATCAGAGTGGATTTTGAGTAGATGGGTGTTTAAGGTTTTGTGAAAATATTCAGGGGTAACTTTGCAAGTGACAAAGGAATTTTCCAAGGGTTTTGATGGATTGCAGGCAAAGGTTGGAGCACTTAATTTCCTAGTCACAGCCCAATCAATAGTTGAGGCTACTGAGATCCCTTTACATGGTGAGGAATGGTTTAAGGGCATGAAGTTATATTCAGTTGATTTCAAAGACTTTTTGAAACCACAATGCCAGGAGAGGTATGGGTATGTTGTTCCCAGGAGCTGTCTACATGACCGCCACAATAAAATTCTAGAGGTAATTCAAAGGTAGTTCACACGTGAAGGGAGTTTCAGTAAAGTGTAACAATAGAATATTAGACTCCTAATACATTTTAAAAGTAGAAAACCTTTTAATCTTCCCTACTACTTATTTAGGAGCCTTTCCAAAATGGTTGATAGAGTTCAAGCTAAAGGGAGTCCTATTGAACCTAGTCTGTTTCATTTATCATTAATTAAACTGCTAGTGGTAAAGGAAATTCACAAGAAAGAGTAGTCATGGCAGGAATTTTTAATCTCTTCAAGGTGGATGGCACAAACTTCTTACAACCAAATTACTAAGAAAAATACCCCATTAGTTGCAATTAAAGAGGCTTCACTTGCAATAGCCAGTTCAAGAAAAATCCTTTCACTAAAAGAAAATTAGTTCTCACTCGAGGTAGAAAAAGTGGTTAAGGGACTAAGAATAAGAGCTTCAGCTAAAATATTTGATATAGTTTCTTCACCTATTCAAACTGCTAAAATATCAAAAAGTGAACATGGAGAAATGGAAATTAATGAAAGGGATTATAAAATCAAGGACCTGCAAGATTAGTTGGAGAAATATCATCTAAGAAAATAGACATCTAAGGCAGAAAGTATTACAAGAAACTACCCACCCCAGTGAAAAGGAACCATCAAAGAAAGCATCGACACATGCTGTTAAAGACAAAAGCAAGCAAATCATAGATGTAGAAAATGTGTAGGTGACTATTGAGCAATCAAGGACACCTAGGACTAGGTTTGCTACCAAAATGAAAATGAAAATCGAGGAGACTATTCAACCAGAACAAAAAATGATATTTGATGAGTAGAAGGAGTTTGAAAATTTGTTGGAACAACTTGAAGGAGTTTAGCAGTAGGTAGATTGGATAGTAGAAAATGATCAGAGGGATAAGTTGAATTTGTTTAAATAGTTAGAAGTTGTTGAACTTCTCCTTGACAAAGCTAAATAAAATTTGAAGTGGTCCTTGCCTCTGCATAGGCATGTGATAAGGTTGTATACCCAGAACTTGGTTTTGAAGAGGAGGTTTAGATTAGTGAAGCAGCAGGTTACTGAGGCCAAGAAATATGGAAGAAAGAGGAAGAATGGAAAGTTATATATACTAGCAGAGGCCAACACAAAGGTAAATATTCATCAGGAGGATGCTACCAAGGTTTAAATTTTGTCTTTTTACTCAGCAAGTTAGAAATAGGTCAGTGTTGATGGATTTTTGAAAAACACAGCAAGAGCATGTTGCACATTCTATATAGTCTTTTATGATGAGGATATGACTAAATGTTTAGGTTTTTGGTTGTCTTGCGGGATGTTATAAGGATGTCACAACACCTACTTATTTAATCCAACATTTTATATCAGAGGAAGCCATCTTACGCTCAAAATTTTGAAGGCGCTGTGAAGGTTTACACGTGTTGTGAAAATTAATAATCTACTGCAAAATTTTCCTACAGGTGATGAGGAGGTCTACAAACAATATCAAGCCTATATTAGGAGTTCAACATCATCATAGATACATTTCAAGAATACCCATTTTCTCCATTTCATCAGAGAAGGGATGCAACCAAATAGAACATGGAGGGATACTTCGTTTTACTGCGAAACTAGTTCATTTGCTCTAAAAATGGACAATCATCACTATTTACTTGATATATCGAATTGTTTGAGTCTCCAAGGTTGTCTAATCATGTTGTTAGGTGGCATAAAGCCTTATGGTTCTATGGTTAGTGGTTTATTTTAAGTATTTCTAAGTTTAATGATGCATTAAATACAAAACTATGTTTGGTAAATAGTTCCTACTTTTATGTAGAGTAGGGGAACAGTTAGATGAATCTAGCTATTTGACTAGTTTCTTGTTGGAAAATTTGACCTGGATGGCAAAGGGTAGAATATTTTTAATATATTTAATATGTAAAATTCTATGAGAAGCTTCGGTTGGGAAGATTGGAGAGGAAAGAACATTGTACATCTTGTAACTATTTTATGAATTTTAATGAAATTGGTGGGTCAGAAGTACCTGGTTAAAATATCTTCAGAGATTCATGTGATTCAACTCTCTTATGTGAGTATTTCCTATTTTGTGTGTGTTATATTTATTCCTATTCTATTTAAATGAAAAACTTCGTTCATAATTCATCTAGTTAATGGTGCTCTGTTTGCACTCATTTAGACATTCCATATGCTTTTTCTACCATAATATTTTTAAGATTCATCCATTGTTTTATGCCTTGAGATGGTTATCTACTTTACTTATTCTTCTTACATCCACAACAATTAATTGGCATAAGGAAGTGTTTCTATCTTTCCTCTAAAAAACAATTCCTAATTCACCAAGAATCCACCACGTCATTGATCTCAATTTTTACTAACTCCATGGCTAATGGGTTTTTCTCCGCTCTGCCACCACAACTATAAACTCCACTAGTTGCAAAATATCTATCCATTTTTCTTCATTAAAATTGGTCTTTGGGAATTTTACAAAGTGTTAACATGGTCAATTACTAGGGAAAAATCCCACAAGGGGGAAAACCATTTGAAATTCCTATTCTCTTATATTATCGTAAAATGTTCAGCAGAGAGTACAATGAGCCCATATAAAAATATCCAACAATATTAACCAAATAATATTAAAAATATGATTCCATCAACAATACTAATCAGAGTTAGCTTCCCCAATTTGTGGTCAATTGTAGTCCATTGTCAAACTAAAACCTTAGATCCCAACTGCATGGAGGAAGAGTTATGTGTGTGGTTGAGATGCTCCAACCACATGGATCAGCTTATGTGCTTGCGGTTATAACTGAAAAATGCCTATGCCAACCCTTTGGATGGAAACCAAATACCCTAATCACATGTGTGAGCTTTCGACCCTACACATTTAGACCTGTACGAACCAAACTCTGCAAACCACAATCCAAACCTATACAAATCAATTTAATGAAGAGAGAGAATAAGAAGATGGTTGATAATGATGTTGAAATGAGCTTGTGGTCACTTTTATTTATAGGCTTCCAAGGGCGTCCAATTTCGTGTTAGGGTCGACCAAACATTTTTTGCAAATGTAGGCTTCAATTCAAAAATACACTTTCCCTTGTCCAAATTAAGTTCTTCAAGAGTCAAAATTAGTCCTCTTGAAAAGAGGAATCTAGTCCTATGATTGGAATTTGTCACTAAGTTGTGAAATTAATGCTTATGTTTGGGTGGTCATTCGAGGTCTGCAACTAGTCAATTGATTTATCAGATGAGTGCCCAAACCAATTTATTATGTTTATTGTTCTCATGCATATATTATGTTGTTTTTTATGTTACATATATGTATTAGTGTGTTATTATGGTACCAATTCCAAAGTCACCTCAGATGGGTGGTTAATGGATGTTACAAGTGGTATCAGATCCCAAGTTCCTACATCGAGCCTACATGGCTAGCACCAAATCACATAAGTGAAATTTTTAAAGTAAACCTTCAAAATATTTGACAAAACACCGTAATCAAATTTGTTTTCTTGAACTTCTATAATCGTAAAGGAAGGAAATTATATATTCAACAATATCCTTGAATGAGATGTAGTTGCATGTGGAATGTGATGATAGCATAGTATGAATATATTGGTTTATCTGAGCATGCTTTGAAAATTATATATGAAATGCGGGGATGACTGACCTAAAAAAATTTCCAAACTGATGGTCTTAAGCATCCTAGGTAACTCATGATGACTAATGATACAATGAACATTGGCTGTAAGGTGAATTTCAAAAATGTTGTGGTCAATTTTGTTGTGCTATGTGTTATATTCTTTCCACGACTAGCCCCACTCACAACACGGGGTGGAGGGGGGGGGGGGGGGGGTGTGCATTTAGGCCCCACTTTGTTGTTTAGGGGGGTCCATAGGGTGGTAACCCCACTCTACAAGGTTCGAGGTAGTGCCCCGAGAAAAAATATTTGGACCCTATATTAGGTGGGCAGACATACCTATGGTTTTGTGCATGGGTTTTGCACATGGTTTTGGGCATGATGATTTTCTACCCATGGTATTTTGTAGATCCGGTCAAGGGAGCTATGATTATGTTCTAATATAGGGTTAATGTAACGGGGTTTATGGATGCTTTGGTATGTATATATATGGGTTGTAACAGTGAAAAGAATATAATGAAAAATCAGTGTGGTATTCCCGGTTTTTGGATCTAGGGGAAAATCTCTAGGTATATGTTTTATGTTTTATGATCTCACCATTGTTTATTTTATGTTGTTAGAATTCGTATGTAGCTAATTTCTATACATGATTAAAACCTACATGATAGCAGAGTATGACTATATTGGGTTGTGTGAGCATGCTTTGAAAAATCTATATGAAATGCAGGGATGACCGATTTTTTTTTTTCCCAAACTGAGGGTTGTGCCTTAAGCATCATGGGTCACTCATGTTGACTAATAATACAATGAAAGTTGGCTCTAAGGTCAATGCAAAAAATTTTGTGGTCGATTTTATTGCACTATGACCTTCCATTATCTTCTACATTGTGTTGCTCAATGTGGGAAATTTATACTTGTAAAAATTATGGAAATTTTCTTCTTGTCCTATTTCTCTCCTAAAATATTATTTTTCTTTAATGTGGATAACATGTTCTAGGCTGTTGTATTACTGCAAAAGAGAAATTAGTTAATAGATTTATACTCTATTGTATTGCTTATGATGAAGGATTACTATTATACCACTCATCCCTACCCTCATAAAGATATATGGAGATGAAAGGTTGTGGTAGTTCTAACATTAGAGCGACTCACAATTAGTTATAGTTGTCATGACTGTTAATGTTTGTATAAAAACATAAATTGTAGGCATCTCACGTAAAGGAACTGTTAGCGTAGAAAGGGGAAATGCATCAGACTAATTAGGTGTCCTCGAATTTGATAATTTCTTCATGTTCGCATAGTGAATTTAAGAATGATTAAATAGCAATGTTTTGCTACATGCTCACAAAAGGATTAGATATTAAAGAAATCACCATGGACTTGTAGACGTGTATTTAAAATGCAGATATTTTGAGGATGCTCACAATGTGTTTGTAAAAATTCCTAAAAGAACCATGGTTACATAAAATTCCATGGTTATAGGGTGTGGAGTGCATGAATATAATGGATAAGGAGAATTTCTAACATCAAATTAATTGGAAATTAGAAGAACAGTGCAAAGAAAGTTAAAGGATCCATATAAAACCAAGAAATATTAAATCTAGAAAAGAAAAAGGAAACTGAGAGGGGTTTATGCTGGGGTTTTTCCATTTTGTGAACTTTTATTTTGAATAAAAGTCAAATAGTATAGTTTATTAGAAGGATAAAATGCAATTCGAGTCTCATGGAGGTTGACACCATTGCAGAGACAAAGAAAGTGGATGATCCTTTTGGATCATTGATTCAAGTGTGTGTAGTGTATGGAACTCAAAGGGGTGATGAAGGAAAGGGAAAGCTTGTTGATATTTTAACACAATGTTATGATATAGTGTCACATTGTCAAGGAGGGGAAATGTAGGTCACACCATATACAATAATAAGGGAAATAAAGTCGCTCTTCACCTTGTCCCTTCTAGAATACTCAATGCAAAGTCCCTATGCATTATTGGGAATGGAGCCATTGAACATCATCCATGACTAGAGATAAATGGGCTTGACTCAAATGGAGTTTCTTGCCAAGGAATATTGTTGATTTCTGACCATTCTCATTTACTATTTTATTTCCATCCAACTATTAATGGAATGAGAGAAGCATAACCTATAGGGTCTTTAATTGGAATGAAAAAAAGATGGTTTGGTCTTTGCTATGGAAGTAAGGTAATTCGAAATGGAATTCAAGCAAGTGATTTGAGGCACATGGATAGATTTCCTAAGAAGTTGGATATTCTTCTACATGATGTCACATTCTATTTTAAAGGCTTTGAGTATAGCACAAGAATTTTAGATATTGAAATGGAGCATTACAAGAGATATTTTGAGTGAATAGAACCTTATATTGTTTACACTGTTCATTTGATGCATGATTCATTCTCAATAAAGAAGAAGATTTTGGTTGAAGGAAACCAAGTGACCATGTTAGATGTAGAGTTTGGATCTTATCCATTTGTCACTTCTTCTAATCCATATGTTTATGAAATATGTTCTATCTTGGTTTGTGCAGTGTGGTGGATGTTGAATTTTGGATAGGAAGGTTATTGAAATCCACACTTAGCCTAGATTGGTTGGGATAATTCTCATGGTAGCTATAATTTCTATAGCTGAAATTTCTTGTGACTTCCTAACCATGCTTAACTTGAAGCTTAAGAGAGACGGTGGCATAGCCTAATGAACTATAGGTCAATGAAATTTCATGGGTCATGTAGGTTGGTGGATGGATTATGGTTAAGAAGGCTGTAATATTTATCCTAGTGGGTTATGGCCCCAACTTGGGGGTGATTCATTGTTGATATATTATGAGAAACATGGTACACGATTGGGAGGAATGTTAGAGGTCTACAATCAACTATTGGTTCATTAGTGGAGATCAATATTCAAGTTCTATGTACAAATGCTTAACATCTGGGAAATCTATGTCCTCTTGTATGAATATATATTGTGGGTATTTATGTTAGATGTTTTATTCATTTATGAGGAGATGTGTAGTTATGTAATTTGCATGTTATATAGGCATGTAATGCTTTATAGACATGTAATTGGTGCATGGTTAAGTAATATGCATGGAAGCTAGGTCAGCTCTAGGTGGGAAAAGGATTCCTTAAATCAACTACTTATGAGTAATGGGTTAAACTAATGAAGTGGACCCAAGGGCTGAAGCATGTTGATTTTCAGGGATCTTCTTATCTGATAATTACTTCTTATGCTTTCTTCCTATTGATTGTGCTAGACCCACCAACATTCAAGGGAGGACCCTGGTATGAAGTCCCAATTAGACCTCACACCATTTGGTGTGGGAGTCCCATCTGGTATGATGGCTTGATTGCCATTATCTTAAATGTTTGCTTGAGTTCTTGCTTGTTAGCACATGAGAGTGGTTTATTGTGTCTTTGAGTAGTGAGGTTCACATGTCTGGTGATTGATAGAGTTACTTGTGTCAAGGTTTTTTCACCAAAGAGGGTGGGAGTGAATCCCAAGTCGAATGGGAGTAAACACAACTTTGTTAGTAACACACAATAGAACATGACATGCACAAATTCCAAAGGAGAAATCCACATGGATGTGGAAGTCACAACACACAAGGGAAGATAACACACACAACACTCAACGGACAATCCACATGAGTGTGACATCGTTATAACAAGTTAACGTGAAAGGGTATTTCTAATGTCTGCGAGGTAACCAACATGAGAAGGACAATGTTAACAACTTATACAACACATTTTCATTAATATATGTATTAGAATAACTGAATGAATTCAAGTGTTAAACATAGGTTAAAGCACATGTATTACAAGTGTTCAAGACAAATCTTACAAACAGTTACAATACATGTGTGAAAACATGTTGGCCTATTAGCAAGGTTCTGAATTAACCGAATGTTTTGAGACACATCGACTAACCATAGATCACTAACCTCGTGGATGGGGTGTTGGAGCCACTACTTACTCCTCAAAGAAAATATTACAAACTCTCAAGGCTATGTGGGAGGAGTCAAGGTGAAAAAGTCTTTTTCATGTACAAATGAGGGCTATTTATAGCCAAGGGTAAAACTGACCCTTGTGACTGTTCAACTGCCCTCGTGACTATTTGAATTTCATGACCTTTCAACTTTACATGACTCCCCATATGACAAGTGGGTCATTTGGAATTCCACATTACAATACATTTATCAACAATATGGCCTTCAGTATTGATGTGGACGACATGACTCATGACAAGATTTGACATGAAAGTGCTAATACATTCATGTTGCTGTTGGTGTGCATGTTGAGTTGCAGTACTACTTTGTGATGGATGTCCTCATGGTGTGTCATAGATTCACCTCCACATGGCAAGGTGCGTGAAGTCATCAATGGTCATTGGGTTTGCTTGAAGGTGCATTTGCACATTTCTCCTTGCTTGTACTTTGGCATGTTTGACATGTTGGTTCATTCATGAAAAGTGTATATTCATCCATTTGTCTGCAAAAATAGCTTCGTATGCTCGTTCATTCGTCCATCCGTGAACACATATTTTCATGGTCATTCATTTTGCGAACACATCCCTTCATATGCATAATTTCTTTTTCTATTCACAAACATGTCCTTTTGCATGTACTCACCTTATTCATCACATAAAATCCATAAACCTTGTAGTCTACCATGATGCATGATCGTTTGGAACGTAGGTAACCAAGAGAGAGGACAAGGTTACAAAACTATGCAAGGCAAGTTTCGAGCTGGGATGCAGGCTTCGGGTATTGTTGGTGAAAACTGCATAGAAGTCATTGGGAGATAGTGGCAGGAAATCTGGATTGGCAGTGACTGTCTGTGGGATTTGGCTCGACTAGAGAACAAATCTGCACAATTTTTGGAAGAAGTTGTGTGGCCTGCAGGAGGGTTGGGTAGCAAAAATCTGCGCAATTTCTGGAGTTAGCAAGCAACAGGAGCTTAGTAACAAAATTTGCGCAGTTCCCAGAGGGAGCTAGTAGCGGCCTGTAGGAGCTTGGCAGAAAAATTGCGCATTTCTGTGAGGGAGATGGCAACAGGTTGTAAGGAGCTTCTGGCGGGAAACAAAACATAGATGTTGGGAGGCTGAACTACTAACAGCCTGTGGGCAGTTTCTAAGTTGAGCGAACTACTGGGCTGTAGAGGTGTTATAGAAATTTTTTGGCACTTCAACCCCAATCATCCATAAACGAGGGCTCTTATGTCCCTAAAAGTGTTGCTTCACTGCCTAAAGGAACAAGGACAACTGATTACATCATCTCCCAGAAGTTCTCCACTAAAAGCTGCTTAGAAATGGTCAAAACTGGACCATACTGAATACCCAGTGGAGAGAGTGCGATGCATATCACCTTCCCAGTGTAAAGGGTGCGATGCATACTGAATGGCCCCTCTGCAGGGCGCGATGGTTGGGAATGGACAAATGGCAGGGACAATTTGCGAGGTGGAAGATCATGGAATCTTCCAGAAGTTTCCCTTTTGACACTTGCCTCTCTGTTTTCGACTAGGGATGAGTAAGAGATCATCAGTCTCCAAGTGGAATCAAGAACTATAAGAGAGAGGACACTAATCAAAACCCCAAAAGATGATTCACCTCCCTACAATAATCTATATATGGATCCCTCATCACCAGGGAAAATTTTAAGAACCCCCCCTAAATTTGTAAGTATAATAAATGGGCGAATATCCATGGTATATAGGAAAAATGGAAGGCGATTTTATCAATAATATAATATG
>APFE031701381.1:33253-130164 GCA_000404065.3 Pinus taeda | reverse complement strand
GTCTCTTTTCATAAAAGGAAACAATAGTAGACTTTGATTGTTTGTTTCTAAGATAGCCACCCATTTTAGTGGGAATAGTAGCATCCAAGTGGACACTATTCTAGGATAACAAAATGGCGACTCCACTGGGGAATGACTAGATTACTTGTTAGCCTATCTATCCTTCTTTCTTTTATAAACATATAGACGGAGCTTGACGTCAAGCCAGCTAGCCTTCGAACTGCATTTGTCATACAAATGCAAAGTAGATCAATGCTGCTTCAGTCTATCTCCATGTTTTGTTTATGAATTAAACAATAGATATGTAAGCAATCTAATTGCCCTAAGTGGTGGCTCTAGTAACCTCATAGATCACCCCTGTGTTTTACATACGCCAATCTTTACTTATTCAGCCTAAACACCTGAACTAGATTGCAAACTGTGAGTGAAACCCCGTTCAAAGTCTCGCACCGCTACCATTGCACCCTGCCTTCAAGACAGTCTGTATGCATCGCACTTCTCGAGTGCAGTAGGTGCGTTGCATACTGAGTTCACTGTGTAATAGGTGCAATGGTCAGGGAGGGTTAACTTTACCCTCCGATTGTGGATTTTTCTCACTATTTTCAGTCTTATTCAAGAATTTTTGTTGTCTGTAGTCAGTGTACTTCTGTGAAAACCCCCTTCTCTTGCATTATTCTGCTTCCTTAGTGCAAAGAACTATAAATGTTTTTATGTATTGTGCGTCGTTTTTAGTTCTCTTTTGCAAAAAGTAGCATAGTCGAACTGTCGTCTCTAGATCTGAAAGTGTCGTAGTTGTCGTTTTCAGTTTTATAAAGCAATCCCATTGTTTTTATAGTTGATTATACACTTACTGTTGCACAAGATTTGAATTAGTAGTTTTAAAGTGTCGAAAAGCAATTTCCATTTCAAAATCACAAAGTGTCTCTCTTACTTTCACTTCGTTTTGAAAAAGAATTTTGTTGAGTACAGTCGCTTTAAAAGTAATTCAGTTTTGCACATAGCTTTCTTAACGTCATTCACACATTAAGAGAGCTAAAAACAAATACATGCATGTGCATTTGCATTTTGATTGCTTGGCTTGATTTAGGACTGTGCATTTAGCGTGTGCTCTGTGCTCTGTGAAGAAAAGATTCTTGACTTTCTTCCCCTTAGTAGCTAGGATTTTCATTGCTGAAAGAAGATCAAACATTTGTTTATCATCTTAGACTGCATTTTAGGAATTATATATACATCACGTGGTGAACCTGAAAGGCAAACTGTTAAGCAAGATCAACTTAAAATAAATTCAATGAATCTAACAACGCTTTGGAACTTAACACACAACATCTAGAGGTCTAGGCTAGAGACGTATTCTGGCATCGTAAAACCTAGTAACTATTGCTTTCAGTGTTGGTTGGGTGATTCCTCCACTCTAAGACAACAAGTGCTAGTATGGACTTGTGCTCCCACGTACCGTCGAGTATATATTGGGAGACCACAATAGGCCGCATCCTTTATCCTTATGAAGCCGTGTCTGCCACCCTATCAATCACAATGCACCGAACACAGCATTCGGGAAGATTGAATGCCGTACCGTAAAAAGTATTCTGCAATTTTGTGATTGGTTTGGTAATCCTCTCTGCCTAGATCTCCAGAGAATTCCATTTTTCTCCTTTTCAGACTCCTTAAAGGAAAAGGTCCTCTGAGAACTTGTCACTTCAAGCTCAATAAAAATCGAAGGCGACTAGAGTCATCTTTTGTTTTTTCTTGACTCTTTAAAATTGAAAAAACAAGTTGTGTCAAAGAATCTAAAATTTATTTTAATCGGAATAACATCACAAATTCCCCTGTTGATCTTCAAGTTGAGAAAATGGAGTCTACCAACCAAGGATTTCCCCTGGGAGGAAATCCTAGTCCCTTCTCCTCTTGGGGAGATGTTGGTGCACCCCATATAGCCACTTTGTCACTTCCAGGATTGACAATTGGTTTGCCTGTCTGGCTCTTCTCTACCTCTGCCGTTCAAAATCCTGTAATTCCTGAATAGTCAAATCAGCAACTAGGCGACACTAGAGTTACCTCCTAGCCTTCTACTTCGTCTGATTCTCCCTCTCCTCCTTCCTCTTCACTTGATAAAGCTGATAAAGCTAAAAATCAAGTAATTGAGAATAAGAAGAAGCAGAAAGAGAAAAAAGAAAAGAATAAAAAGGAACCAAAATCGAAAGGGAGCAACTAAGCGTCATCTAGCGAAAATCCTCACACCGCACCGTCGAAACCTAAATCTCCTTGTGTCATTTGCAATGGAGACCACTATCACCGAGATTGTACCTGTATCCCTCGGATCTTAAGGGACTTGTCTCCTCGTTTGCACAATCAAGTGGCGTCAACCTCTGACGATCATGTTGAATGCTCACCATCAACCAGTGAAAGTGAAGCATATGGATAGAAACGGAATCCCAAATTTCCTTGTAAGTTGTGTGAAGGCAATCACGCCATCCACCATTGTCCCTTCCTTGACAAGGCTAGAAGAGTTTTGGATGATCGTCCAGTTTCACCACTGCGACTTCCTCCTGGATATAAAAAACTCTTGCCAAGTCCTCCACCAGTTGAAAATCTAGCTGGCCCATCATTGTGGTCAGCCGAAGCATCTATCATTGAAAATGAACCCTTTGAATCCATACCAGATGAAAGTCAAAAGGTCGAGATGGCAGTTGACCCAGTCTTTCCTTCAGAGTGCTCATCTTCGAATGATACCGTCACTGAAGAGAGAGAGAACGACACCATTCAAATTCTTTTCGTGAACACAGACTCCGATGAACTTTGGAGTAATCCTCCCATTCCTTTATCGCAGGAAGGAATTTCATCAAAGTCATATCCGGTCGTCTATTCAATCCCACCACCAAGCAACCTAGTCATTTCCTTTGGCTGGAATCTACTAGGCAGACCCCGTTTACCAGCCAGAGTACCATTTAGAATCATTGTACAAGCTTACAGAATGGTCATGGCTGGGACCATAATCGATGAAGGGGCTTCTATGAGTATCCTTTCCTCAACTGCTTGGAAAGCACTTGGTTCGCCATCGCTTTTGCCTGAATGAGAAATCTGACAGACTTTGACAAAGGAACCAGTCGACCGTTAGGGATCCTTCCAAATGTGCCCATTACTTTGAGAAGGAAAACCGTTCACATGAATGTGATGGTAGTTCAAGGTCCCCTGGATTATAATATACTCCTTGGACGCGACTATATTTATTGCATGGCAGCCATCGTCTCCTCACTCTTTAGAGTAATGTGTTTTCTGCACGAAGGCAGAATGGTCAAGCTCGTAGACCAAATGTCATTCCCTAGTTCACACATCGCAAATAGTCAAATGCCATCCCTAAATGGTCTTTTCACGCAAAGAATGTCTCATCGATCTCCAGCCCGTCCACCTGATGAGCGCGAGTGATTCAAGATGATGTGACTGAAACCCAGGGGGCATGCACCCTGGTCTGTTTTAGTAGGAAAGCCTTGGGTATAGAGTAGGTTTCCGCGGAGGATATATGACTAGTCTGACGAACCCATCCTTACAGGAAAATGGGATGAGGCTAGAATAAGATACCTTCGTTAAAGTTATGTGAGTGGAATGCGTCTGCGCCACTCACCTTTGTTTGTTTCGATAGACATTGTCAAGGAAGCATTTTATCTACTATGCGGATAGAACTTTCTTGGTAACTTGGAAATTTTTTCACTATGCCTAGGGGCACGCAAACCTTTCCACATGCAAGCAAAGAGCGGCTATTTATTTTTTAAATTTGTAGGACCTCTAACCCTTCAAACCCATAAGGCTAGTCGTTTCCTAACTTGCATAAAGAAAGGATCCGTGGCAAAGCTTGAGAGATGTAAGCCACTTCAAAATAGCATCTTGAATGAGACATTCTTATCATACAACTGGCGAGCAATGTTACCACAGGGTTCAAGATCATTAAAAAATAAACCCTCCACGAGCAGTTTTAGCGCATAGTTCAAGCTCATTAAAAAATAAACATAAGTCATGAGAAAATGTTTCCCCCAGCGTTTAAGCTCATTAAATAATGAACCGGTAAATAACCATTGTGAATGCATTATCACCAACTTTTGAGCCTTGGTCGTGTTCTCGCCATCACCTCCACTCTATTTTTAGCCGATCATTCAGCCCCATATAATTGTTTACCCCTTCGAGGAACATCTGCGAAGAGTGATTCTATTAGCCATCCTTGTGACACTGCTGTGATTGGAAAATTCCAAATCTTACCTGGAATTAACTGCTACCCGTAACCATCACTCGTTCCTCGAAAACAAGTCTTCTTTAATCTCTTTTCACCTGACTCGTAAAATATGAAAAGATTGCTGAGTGATTGGCCTCTCCGGCTCATTAAAGTCATCGAAAGTGCTATCCCTCCTCTAGATTTTAATCTTTTTGGACCTGAGGGATTATTACACAAAAAGATCGAGCGCTTATCTTGTTCAGCTCGTTAAAACTATAAAAAATTCATCCATTTTGTATTATTTTACACTTTTTCGGACTTAAGTTATTATATGACGAAAAAGAATCGTTGGAGTCTCCTTTCCGTTCCTTTCAGGCTCTCTAAAATTGAAAGGGACTGAGTTATCTTTGTCGTTAAACTCATTAAAACATAATAGTGACAAACTCGTCCAAATATATGAGAACAAGTTTCACTGTCGCTAGGCTCGCTAAAATATAGCGACAAGTTCGCCCGAAGGGCGGATTATAGAACAAGCATATGTTATCCTCCTCAAGCTTGACAAAAATAAATAGGTACTGGTCAGCAATGACTGGGGAAAATTGGCAATAAAACTTGAAAAATCTTTATTGGTAGCGAATCGCTCTTGAACATGACACTTTCCTTCTGCATCCAAGCCAGGATGGGTTGTTTCGTTCACTGGTCATCACCATTGGTCCATCACACCATCCATCTTTGGGGTTAACGCTACCAATCCATCGTCAGTGTTGCCAATATGTTCAAGAGAAGTCATTCAGACAATTCACCTGTGTCTCACCCACTGCAATACATTCATGCTCCATTCTTTCATGACCGCCACCCTGAACCCTATATAGTCAGATCATTTTCACCTCCAAAATCATTTGCTTCGTTCTGTGTCATAGATGTGGGATTCATTAAGGTCCTCCTATGACGGGTCACTTCTTATCGACATCAGCTCATTATCCAAGAAGTTGGCCTAGGGACAACCCTTTCAGTACTTTGAAGCTTGCATGCCTCAATGGCAAGTTTCTCACTTCCGGTGACAGGTTTCTATTAATGGCCTTCGACCAAGAGATTTTGTGTGGTGTTCGACGCCAAATCCTTTTTCACACCACGTGAATTGTACTGTAGTACCTTGAGGGTCATTGTCATTATTGGTGATTCCTCTTGCGCCTATTAACAACTTACATCCTTGGTTGGTAATCAGGCGATGTCTTTCCATGTTCTACTCCAGAACATTTTTCACATGGATCGACTTGTACTCCGAGTGAAGATTGAACGAGTTTTGAAGACCCCGGATCTAGTTTCATCCATCTGGGCTGCGATATATTCAGGAATATTAAGACATCAAATGTACATCATCGCCGAACATATGATCATCCAAATCAAAGGATGATGAGTTTGAATCATCAGTCTACCACACAGACGATTGTCAGTCCTATGTACATGAAAATGAATTTATAAATCTAAGCATGGGAATGCCCGCCTCAGCTAGATCATGAAAAAATGTTGTCGAAATAATGTATTGTATTGTATCTTATTATAGGTCGCCTCCCAGCTCTAAAAAACTTCAGATCCTCATGGTAAAGCATTTCACTCGACATCAAAAGATTAACGGCCTCATGCTTTAGGGGGCAACTGTTATAGACATTTTTGGGCACTTCAACCCCAATCATAAATGTGCATAAATTGAGGGCTCCTAAGTCCCTAAAAGTGCTTCTTCACTGCCTAAAGGAACAAAGTAAGCTAATTACATCATCTCCCAGAAGTTCTCCACTAAAAACTACTCAGAAATGGTCAAAACTGGACCATACTGAATACCCAGTGTAGAGGGTGTGATGCATATCACATTCCCAGTGTAAAGGGTGCGATGCATACTGAATGGCCCCTCTATAGGGTGTGATGGTTGGGAATGGAAAAATGGCAGGGAAAGTTTGCGAGGTGGAAGATCATGGAATCTTCCAAGAGCTTCCCCTCTGACACTTGCCTCTCTATTTTCAACCAGGGATGAGTAAGAGATCATCAGTCTCCAAGTGGAATCAAGAACTATAAGAGAGAGGAAACTAATAAAAACCCCAAAATATGGCTCACCTCCCTACAATCATCTATATATGGATCCCTCATCACAAAGATTTGGAGGTTGGAATTTTGTATCTTGTAGAGAAGCGTTGTTGGTTTTCTGGAGAAACTTCATAGTGTTGGGTGATCTAAGCTTTACTTGAGGTGAAGAAGGGATTTCTTACTGGAGGATGATGCTAGGTCAGAACATATGGTTGTAATCCTCTTGCTATTCTTGATCTTAATAAAGCTATTCAAGTTTTCCTCCATATTCTTGTATGTTTGCTTATATATGCATTTGTATGGTTAACACATATCTGGTCCTGTGTTATTTATGAATATAGATCTCTGTTCTTTGATAGTAGTATGTTGCTTTGATTCCACAGGTGCTCTTTGAAGCTGGGTAGGCAAAGAAGAAGTGACAAATATCTATCAGGAAGGAGAGGAATCAAGCAAGGGAACCAAGCGCAAGACTAAGGTTGGTCTCCTTTGTTCCACTCTTATCTGTTTTCATAAAGGAAAGCGAAAGTAGACTTTACTTGTTTGTTTCTAAGATAGCTACCAGTCTTAGTGGGAATAGCAGCTCCGAGTGGACACTATTCCAGGTAAAAAGAGGGCTTGCTCATGAAATCCGCGTAGTTTTCCAAGTGAGCAGCTGACCGACTGACTAGTGACTAGATGGGAAAACTGTGCAATTTTCTGAGGGAGACAGGGATGAGAACTAGGTGTCTGTTTGTCCTGTCAGTGTAATTTTCTTAGTTAGCAGAGTGGGCATGGTCTGTAGCCTCTACGCAATTTGTGAGAAGAGTCAGTCTGGGGTGAATTCCTGATCAAACTCTCCGATTGACCAGTAGGAGGATTGATTGATCAACTTGTGGGTAGCGCAACTTGAAATCTTTTGCTAGGTTCTCTGCATTGGTCTAGGTAACAGTCGGTCAAGTCAATGGCAAGGTGAAGGTCTTGTTGTTATAGGGTGATTTGGTTGTTATAACTTCAGAAAAAACAACTAAGTGTGTGAGCGAGTGAAAATTTGCGTACGTGATCTTGCGAACACACACTCACATGACTTGAATACGGGACGAATCAAACCATCCAGACACACATGCTCAACATGAATGACTGATGGTGTGGTTCGACAAGCACGACATTTGTGATTGATCATTGGATGACCGCGACAACACTTGCATGATAGTGTATACGACTCTAGGTGTGAGCACGATGGATGTTTACATAGTGGATAGAACATGTGTACACGAAGCAGAGACCTTGTGTATGACCAGAACATGGTCGCAAGTGAGACATTGTTATCAACATGAAAAAGATGACTGTTGAATGGTTAAGCAAGGTGAGTGCAAAGAATCACATGAGCCCACAGAGTGAGCCCGAGTGTGTGCAAACATCAAATAAACACTTCAAGGGAGGTGTTATCATCCCAAGAAACTCTCCTAGGTTATATTTCAGAGATTATCGAGAACATTACAAACTCAAGTTAATGTTGGAAATGGATGAATGGAAGGAATGATGCTTGTTCAAGCCAGATAACCACTCCTACTATGCTTAACTCCAGACATGCATGAACACCCCCAGACTATAAGGCTTTAGACCACCAATTACTCACAGTTTAGGAGTTGGGTAAATATGGAGAATACTGACCACACTAGCAGATGCACAAGACCATGTGACGGCCAGTTGCAAATAGTAAAGAGGTCTACAGATTTGTTTCCTAATGCATAGATAGAATGACAATGCTATGTCACTAAGTAAACAAAAACCTGAATACACATTCACTGATACAAACAAGACTTTAACATAGAGGTATTATGATAGCTCCTCTAATGCTAAATATCAAGAGTTCAAGAAAAATGCATAACAAGCACAACATAGAACAGAATAGAAGTGAAAAGTGAGCAATTAACAACAGAAGAAGCTTGTATTGGCTGAAAAATGAAGATGAGATGCTGTAAGTATCAAAGCAGTTACAGTCTCCAGAAGTTGAACCTTACATCAAAACAACAACCGTCAACCTTGATTACATCTCTTTTCCGGGTATATATAGAGTTTCTTTACAAAGATATTTTTCTATTTTAGGCATGGAGGGGTCATAATTGACCACCAACCACTTTAACTATTTGATGGAGTTTCTGGTGCAATCCACATGCTTCAATGGATGAATTTGATCTTCTCGGATGCTCTGTTGTCCTTCTCGAGCAGGTGGAGCATCGTATGGAAGAAGTTCCCTAACTGCTAAATGTACTGATCTACTCAAGGAATGTCATTTTTCTTCTTGGCCATTTTGTTTCTTGAATGCGGTGCTGAAGAGTAACTACACAGAGTACTGAACACTGGCCACCTTCGTCCTTTTGAGAGTATGAAATGGCTATGGACATGGAAAGTATGGAAGAGTGAAGAAGGAAGATCCACCATCGGATCGCATAGATGGATGGCGAATATGGTTCAACAGGAGGTATCAGGAAGATACGGGAGCAGAGTGGACACAAGCCATTGGATCACGGGAGGGTAGATCCAATGGTCATTGGGCAGAGGACATGCATGGGGGTTAATGAGCAGGGAAAGTGGTTTTGGTGGTGGGTGGTATTTATCGCACCGTGTTTGAGGGTCAGGCAATAATCGTACAAGGGCTAGAGATGTGAGTTATTGGGTGACGCATGGCGGATGTGATGGGACCCAAACCACTCTGATCACGAGTTAACACGCAGGTTGTTCGCGGGTGCAAGAGGAGCAAATGTTGTTGGATTGCACGACAGATGATCGGACGGTAGGGGTTTAATCGTACATCTTTTCATCGGATGTGACAAGGAAACATTGGATTGGGGGTGAAAAGTCAATGATTGAGAACTTAGGTAAAGGGTTTGAAGGCATGTGGTCATGTGGACATGGTTGTATGAGGGTTTGAGCTTAGCTCTTTGGAGCTTGAAAAAAATGGAGCTTATGTCAAGCTTCCAAGGAAAAACAAAGATTGGCGGGGGTTATGAGAGTGTGAGCGGAGTGAGGGGAACGAAGAGGATGACTGATATGGGTTTTCTTTGAACAACAGCAACATAGCCAGGCTAGCATTTGACTTCTCAAAATGTCCATGTATGTAGCAGAGATAACACTGGCTCCTTCTGGGGATGAGATCCTCCCTATAAGGTCTCAAGAACCTATAGATCAATGCCTTTTCGATGAAAACAAATTAGCAAATTCCTAGTGTTCCATTGGGCATGGAGTCTACTAAGCTTATGCTAAAACTGATAAAACAACATATTTACAATTTAAGGACAAAGACCCTAAACAACATAAATTTTAAGAAAATTCCCATTAACTAGGCCATCAAAAACTGCTTCTCCTCCCATACTTTGTAGTAGGAAGGTATTGTTCCCTTGGATCTGAGAAATAATAAAAGGCCCTGTCCAGAAAGCATCAAACTTCCCATGGTTGCCTTTCTTCTCTTTCAGTGCATCCCACTTCAGAACCAAACCTCCAATCTAAAAATTATCTATCTTTGTTCTTCTGTCAAAAGCATCCTTGATCTCTTTCTGATGTGTTGCAAATCTTTAAACCAGCTATTCTCTAATTTGGTGTACCTCTACTAAATTAGTGATCATTTTTTGCCATGTCTTCTTCCTCATTATGATCTTCTTGTAAGAACTTTGCCATAGGGAGAGTTAACTAAATTGGGAATACAACCTCAGTGCCATATACCAGCTTGAATGGAGAATTCCCTGTGGATTTGTTAATGGTCACTCTGTCAGCCCACAATGTGTATTTGAGCTTAGAATCCCAATTTTTTGTTGTCCTCCAATAGCTTTTTAATTATCCTTATCAGACTCTTGTTGGAAGATTTTGCTAGACCATTGCCTTGAGGGTAGTATGAGGTGGAGTGAACCAGTTTAATGCCCATTGAATTGCACATGTCCACCAATTCTTTTTCCCTGAAGGCTGCTACATTATCTGTGACTAGTTTATGTGGACAACCAAATCTGGTGAAGATATTCTCTGTCAAAAACTTCATGACCACATTATGCTCAACCTTTCTGGTAGGGATGGCTTCAATCCAATTAGTAAAGTAATCAGTGGCTACTAGGATCCATCTGTGTTGGCCACTGGAATGTGGATTGATTTCTCCAATGAAATCGAAGCCCCACTATTGAAAAGGGCTATTTGCATGTATTGGTTTTAGGGGTAGGGACTTTAATTGTTGTTTCCCTTCAAATATTTGGCACTTGTCACAAGATGTAACAAATGAAAACACATCAGAAAATAAGGTGGCCAATAGTATCCAGCCCTGAGGATTTTGTGGGTTGTAGTCTTCCAATAGTGGTGTCCTCCACACATGTTGGAATGAAACTACTGCATAATCTCTATAGATTGCTCTTTGTCCAGACACCTCAAAAGCACTCTAGATGGGTCCCTCCAGTAGAGCAGATTTTTATGGATGCAATATTTTGCTACCCTGAGCTTAATAGTTCTAGCTTGGCTTGTGCTTAATCCTGGAGGAACTTCTAGCTTCAGCCAAAATTTAACTATTTCAGAGTACCAGTGACATGAAGCTAGATTTTATGCTAATGACTGATTTTTTCCTAGTTCAGCTGTTACTTCTTCTGTTTGACCATTTTCTGCATCTGTGCTTATGCAATTTATATCCAATGTTCTGCAATTTTCTTTAGCTAATAGTCTGGCAATGCCCTGACCTTTGACAACCTTGGTGGTCTTAGTTCTATATTAAACTCAATTAGTTTTGCAATCCATTTATCCCTTCTTCCATTAGCATCAAGCCATGTTAAGACATCTTTTATTGAAGCAGAGGGCACATATGCAATTATCTTGGAATGCAAAATATAAACTCTAAAAGCTTTCAGGGACTTGATAAGAGCATATGCTTGTTTCTCAATGATATCATTACTTAGTTCAGCATCCCTTAATGTCTTGTTTAAGAATTCCACTGGATGCTCTGCACCTTCTTCATCTGCTTGCAATAAAAATGTTGTAAGGGTGTCTTCAAAGGAAAATGAAAATATATGGAACTCCTTGCTGTAATCTGGACTGCTTAAAGTAGGAGCTTCCATAATGGCTTTCTTAATGGACTCAAAGGATCTTCTTGCTACCTCAGTCCATTTTATCTCTGACCCCTTTCTCAACATGGAGGTAATATGCTTCACCAATTTTGCAAAAATGGGGATAAACCTCCTCACAAAGTTTATTTTGCCCAAAAAGGACTGGATATCCTTTTTTGATCTTGGGACAGAAAAATTCTATATTTCCTTTACTCTTTCTGGGTCAATTCAGACACCTGCAATAGAAACAACATGTCCTAACAGCTTGCCTTCTTCTAAAGCAAACTATGACTTTTTAGGATTGTCTAAAATCCCAAACCTTCTGCACTTCAAGAACGCTTTCCTCAAATGCTGCAAGTGGTCATAATGGTTGCTGGAGTACATTGTTATATCATCAAGGTAGATAAGGACAAACTTATCCTTCTCCCCCACAAATGCTATATCCATAGCTCTCTGAAAGGTGGTTCTAGCATTCATCAGCCCAAAAGGCATCTTTGAATACATAGAAGTTCCCCAAGGAGTGGTGAATGTAGTCTTCTCTTGGTCAACTGGATGTACAACAACCTGATTATACCCCAAAAATCCATCTAGGAAAGACATCACTTTGGCTCCTAAGACTTTCTGCAGCAAATGCTCCATCTTGGGTAGAGGATAATTGTCTTTCTCAGAGCATTTGTTTAAGTTTCTGAAATCAATGCAGAGCCCGATTTCTCCTTTTTTCTTCCTCACCACTACCAAATTGTCTACCCATTTGAAATATCTGAGAGGTACTATGATTTTGGAAACCAACAACTTCTTGATTTCCTTTTCAATGAAAGAAAGGAGTAAAGGGTTTATTGGTCTCAGCTTTTGCTTGAAAGGTATGGTGTCTTTCTCTAAAGGGATTTT
The DNA here is from genome assembly GCA_000404065.3 of Pinus taeda. NCBI lineage: Eukaryota > Viridiplantae > Streptophyta > Pinopsida > Pinales > Pinaceae > Pinus > Pinus taeda. The sequence goes on along the minus strand of APFE031701381.1, from coordinate 117,945 downwards.
ATGCTGGACGATATTTTTGTCATAATTTTTCAGGTCACTATATTCCCAAGCAAAGACATCAACAAATTGTTTCATTAAATTGCAGTATTCAGCACTTTGGTCAGCAGACAAATGAGTGGATAGATTTATGTATCTTGGCTGACCTAGACTCCCTATATCATGCTTACAGGCTACAAATTGTTCATTTTGAGCAGCCTTATAAGGCACATCATTCTGGTCAAACAACCTTTCTAAAGGGATTAAAACCTTAGGTATAATTGCTGGGAAGTTGGACAATGCTATCTTTGCCAATTCTATTTCTAAGTTTGGATTGGGGGCTTTTTTCCAAGGCTTCATTCTCTTGGTCAATTTGCATTTCAGCAAATTCATTAATGACTTGCAGGAACCTATTCACTTTATCATCATTTTCAAAAACTTTCCAATGTTGGACATTATTAGGAAAGGATGGTCTATATTTCATTTGGACTTCATAAACTAGTCTGGGAGGTAGGGGAGGGATAAAAATGCTAGCAGACACAGCAAGCGAATCAGCAAGCCGATTTTTGGCTCTAGGGATGTATGAGATACAAAAACTATCAAAAGAATCTTTAAGTCTCCATACCTCATCTCTGTATGTTTTCAACCTTGAGTGCTTTGCTCGAAATGTTTTGTTTACTTGTTGAATGATCAAATCAGAATCTCCAAACACCTTTATGTTCTTGATTCCTCTGTCTTTTGCTGCATTAAGGCCCAATATCAAAGCCTCATACTCTGCTATATTGTTGGTGACATGGAAGGCCAGCTTAAAAGACAACTGTGTGCTTTCTTGTTTTGGAGATATCAGCACTACCCCTGCTCCTGTAGTCTCCCTGGAACATGCTCCATCAAAGAACATTTCCCAAACCTAACTTCCTTGCTCTTCTTTGGCCTTAACCATTTGTTTCCTAAGCTGCATTGAGGCCTTCTGAGATTCTTCTATTTGGAGGATACATGCTCCAAAATTAGTGTCCACAACATAGATAGGATGATTAGAGGGGTTCTTTTCATCACTGATGATGTATTCTAGTTGTGCTTCTCTATACAATCTCCTACTTTCCCCTCCAAAAACTGGGATAGTGGCATAAGATAAGTTATTCTGTGATGTCCCACCTAGTCTCTTAATCCATCCTCTAGACAACAGCATGCCAAACTTAGGAGGGACATCTGCTACCACAATGTCCATCACCATGCTCTTCATGGGTAGCTGAGTTAGGGTAATAGCCAGGTCTTTGATTAATCCTAAGCATTTCACCTTTCTTGAATCAAAGGAGAATAGATCATGATATGGCCTGGTGATATCAAGGCCCAACTCTTCCATGACAGTTTTTGGCATCAGATTGTGGCTAGCCCTTGTGTCTAGCAGGCAATTGTGCAGGATTTGATCATGAATGGTCAAAGAAACATAAAAAGATGGAGAATTATCATCAGTAGGTTTAGTCATGGGGCTCAGCAGAACTATAGGTTTGTTATCTTGCAAATTGACAGAGTCAGTTGAGGTTTGTGTGGTTTTTAGCTCAGGAGCTTTAAGGATGGGCTTTCTAAACACTTCACTCTTTATAAGTTCTATCAGGGGCACAAATATTCTGATTCAAAGCTGAAAGGGAAAGGTGACTTGTTAGGACCTCTTACCCCTCGGGCTGGTGCTTTGAGGATGACTGGATTAGTTGCTGGTCTCTTCTGTCTAGTATTCTATTGCTTTGTTTGGAAAACAACTTTTTAGGGAGGATTCTCCTTGGCATTTTTTGCTTGTGACCTCAGATTGTATCTTTGTTGTCCACCAGTCTATAGAATTGCCTCTTTGTCTCATTCTTGAATAGTTTGGTCTAAGAGTAATGCGTCTTCGTATGCATCCAACGTAAAAAAGGCAACACTGCCTTTATCTTCCATGTAATGAATTTCATCCTCTTCTTCAAATTGTTCCTCCTCCATGAATACATTTAGAAAAGGATATTTAACTTTCTATTTTTCATTTGGTTCTTTACCCCTCTGAATGATTTGCAATTGTTCATTTGCTTTTCTGAATGGATTTGGGTTTCTAGGAGCAAATGTGTTATGCTGCCTTGTCTTCCCAGAGTTCTATTCAACTTTTAGCTTAGATATCTCAGCAGCCAATGATTCTATCATTTTCGTCATTTTTTCTAATTTAGGCTCTAATGATGAAATAGAGGAAGAAGAAGCCTCACCTCTCTGCCTCCTTCTATCAGCATGAATTTTGATTTTTTCTACAGCCATAACATTGGATTCTACTTCAAGGGCTGCATCTTGCATATTGGCTAGAGTCGCACATCTTCTTTCTCTCAACAATAGGAAGAAATCATAGTCAAAAGCATTGACATAGGTAAGTTTGGCAGAGGTGGGGGTTGGCTTTACTTCAGCTAGTATCTTACTATACATACAATTGAATCTTTTATTAAAATCAGGCAAAGACTCCCCACTCTTTCTCTTCAGGTTATGAAACTTAGTATGGTAATATAGCAAGTCCTTTTCATCTCCCGAGTGCTTCAAAAATTCTAATGCTTCAATATCGGCAATAGATCTAGGGGTCAATTCTCTAAACCACTTTCTAGCCTCTCCATCAAGGCTCTGGACAAAAACTCTCATCCACACATCGTCTTCACTGATATCCAGGTTATCAACATAACTATAAAAGGATTTAAGGTGTTCTTCAGTCGTTACCCCATCTATACCAGTAAACTTAGGCATATACTTCTAGTATTATCCTTCAGGCATGGCATTCAAACGGACAGGAAAGACCAAGGGTCCATACCTAGCAGCTATAATTCTTTCCATCTTTGTAGGTGCTTGTTGGCCTGACATGACTGGGGTATGTGGAAGGATACTGGTAGATTGAAAGGTAGGAAACAATGGAAGAGATGACAGAGACATGGGAATATGATGGAATGTATGGGAGGCTCCCTTTCGACTAAGATCTAAAGGGGATCTAAAAGAATAAGGAGCTTTATGAATCTGAAGGTGATTCTTCACTAGCAATACTAGCCTCTAATTCTTTAAACTATGTATTGTCAATTATAACCTTCTCTTCCAGACATACATACGATTTTTTAGGCTTACCTGATCCTGATGCTCCTTTCTGTGATGTTTTCTCCTGCTTAACAATCTTCTCAGGGTTAGGCACTAGGTCAGCTGGTGATTTCTGAGGATTTCTGCAGGTATGCCTCACAAACTGAGCCAGAACTAGAACATGGAGTCGCCACCAGGTTGGTTCTCTAGTGGAGTCACCAGATAGATGATTACAACCAGAAATGTGCCCAAAATTTATCTATCATCAAAACCTGGAACTGTGTCATTCTCCCAAGGAAGCTCAACTTCAATCTCCTCTCCCTGGCAACGTCACCAATCAATGTTATCACCCCAAGAAACTCTCCTAGGTTGTATTTCAGAGATGCTCGGGAACATTACAAACTCAACTTAATGTTGCAAATGGATGAATGGAAGGAATGATGCTTGTTCAAGCCAGATAATCACTCCTACTATGATTAACTCCATACATGCATGAACACCCCCAGACTACAAGGCTTTAGACCACCAATTACTCACAGCTTAGGAATTGGGTGAATATGGAGAATACTGACCACACCAGCAGATGCCCAAGACCATGTGATGGCTGGCTGCAACCAGTAAAGAGGTACGCAGATCTTTTTTCTAATGCACAGATAGGATGACAACTCTCTGTCACTAAGTAAACAGAAACCTGAATACACATTCACTGATGCAAACAAGACTTTAACACAGAGGTAGGATGACAGCTCCTCTAATGCTAAATATCAAGAGTTTATGAAAAATGCATAACAAGAATAGCCTAGAATAGAATAGAAGTGAAAAGTGAGAAATTAACAACAAAAGAAGCTTGTATTGGCTGAAAAATGAAGACGAGATGCTGCGAGTATCAAAGCAGTTACAGTCTCCAGAGTTTGAACCTTAAATCAAAACAACAACCATCAACCTTGATTACATCTCTTTTTCGGGTATATATAGAGTTTCTTTACAAAGATATTTTGCTATTCTAGGCATGGAGGGGTCATAATTGACCACCAACTGCTTTAACTATTTGATGGAATTTCTGGTGCAATCCGCATGCTTCAGTGGATAAATTTGATCTTCTCGGATGCTCTTTTGTACTTCTCGAGTAGGTGGAGCATCATATGGAAGAAGTTCCATAACTGCTATATGCACTGATCTGCTCGAGGAATGTCCTTTTTTTTCCTTGCCATTCTGTTTCTTGAATGAAGTGGTTGAATAGTAACTACACAGAGTACTGAATGCTGGCCACGTTCGTCCTCTCAGGAGTATGAAATGACTATGGACGTGGATAGTATGGATGAGTGAAGAAGGAAGATCGACCATCAGATCGTGTAGATGGACAATGGATATGGCTTAGCGGGAGGTATCAGGAAGATACTAGAGTGGAGTGGACACGGGTCGTTGGAACATGGGAGGGCAAATCCAACAGTCATTAGGTAGAGGACATGCACGGGGGTTAACGAGCGGGGAAAGGGGTTTTAGCGGTGGGTGGTATTTATCGCACCGCCTTTGAGGGTCAGGTGGTAATCATACAAGGGCTAGCAATGGGAGTTATTGGGTGACGCATGGTGGATGTGATGGGACCTAAACCACTCTGATTGCGAGTTAACGTGTGGGCACTCGGGGGTGTGGGAGGAGATAATTTCGTTGGATCGCGTGACAGATGATCGGATGGTAGGGGTTTAATCACACATGTTTTCGTCGTATGTGATAGGGAAATGTTGGATTGGGGGTGAAAAGTCAACGATTGAGAACTCGGGCAAAAGGTTCAAAGGTGCATGGTTGTGTGGACACGGTTGTATGAGGGTTTGAGCTTAGCTCTTTGGAGCTTGAAGAAAAAGGAGCTTATGTCAAGCTTCAGAGGAAAAACAGAGATGGCAGGGGTTATGAGAGTGTGAGCAGAGTGAGGGGAACAAAGAGGATGACTAATATAGGTTTTCTTTGAACAACAACAACACGGTCAGGCCAACGTTTGACTTCTCAAAATGTCCACATATGTAGCAGAGCTAACAGGAGGCTTCGAAATTAAATGCAGGTCAAAATTCTGGAGGGTGTTGCAGCCGCTACAACACTTGGCGACACACTAGTAGAACCCCAACTTCTCTCTTTTGGTTCATTGATAGCATACAACCTTGTTCTTTTGAGGAGTAATGAATCTCTATGCGAGTTACTTTGACTTCCCCACTTACCCCACAGGCAGACATGGTTCACTTTTTTCCAACTCAGTCAAACACAACAGAAGTTCATCTTGATCACATTGTTTCAAAATTAGGAAGGTTACTTTGGCTCATGAGTTGGAGATTTTTAGAGTACCAGTTTTCATCTCTAGTGTTGCTCTGCTTCTAGTAGGCATGGATAGTACCCCGACAGAGTCACGCAAGAACACATGCATTTCTCCACTCCTAGCGAGCGAGGTCAGTACCTCGGTAGAGTTGCATGCTTCACCCCTCTGCGCAGGAAGCCTTTCTCTTTTTTCACCTTTTTGTTTTTTCAAGAGAACTATGCATAGGAACTTATTTACTTTTGGGGTGGAAGATGGATCCTGACTTATTGAGAGAAGAAGAGGTTGTTCCTTCAGAGAAGCATGTAAGACCTCTGACATAGATTTTCATATTTAGATTTTCCCTTCTCTATTTTTATTGGTTGGATGAGCTTGAACACACATAGCAGAAGGCTGAGTATAGGGATGGGGCTTCCTAGTGTGAACATAGGTTCATGGTTGGACCAAAGCTTCCCTTGCAGCTGACTCGTATTTTCTGTCAAGACTTCATCATCCAAAGTTTATAACCAAGCACAAAGAATATGGACACAAGACTCGCCAACTGCTGCAGTTTCACAAGTCTCTTCAGATCTCAGCCACATATTCATTCAAAAGCCAAATCTTAGTATATGGCAGCACTTATTTCCAGATAAAAAATAACAAGGTATCAAGCAAACCAAACAAAATGAAACCAAAAATAGTAACAAAAGAAAAAAAAGTGAAAACAATAAGAAGTAAGCAGATTATGAACATGGTGCAGGGCATAGCCCAACCTACTGAAAATAATGTTTGAGATCTTGGCTGTTGACAAGAAGGTTGTCAATCCTCTCGTCAAGTGAGTTTTGATGGTATGTGTGTGGGCCAAGCTTCTCATGGACTGTGTATGGACCAATCCATAGGGACTAGAACTTCGTATGCTTGCCTTTGTCTTCATGGGATTTATCCCATTTCAAGATGAAGTCACCTACACTGAAGTTAGCTTTCCTTGGATGCTTCTTATTGAACCATCTCTTGATATAGTTCTGGTGCAGTGTAAATTTTTCTTTTGCATTCGTCCTTTCTTCCTGAAGCTTGCGGAGTGTATCCATCCTATGCTGAACTAGCTGGAAAGGCTTCCCTTGGGGTTCTTAGGATAACTGAAGTGTAGGCAAGTAGATATTGGGTGGTAGGATGGATTATTTACCATAGACAAGGAAGTACGATGAGGTATTTAGAGAGGTTTTGGGTGTTACGTGGTCAACCAATAATGCATTCATAAGGGCATAATGTGAGTTGCACTACTAAGAGTAAATGGTATTTTTGATTATGTGGATAAGGTTTTTTCTAGTGGATTCAATGAGAATATTTCCCTGCAGATAGTAGTTAGATGAGAGTTCTAGCACAATATCATTTTGTGATGTAAAATCATAAAGTTTCAGAGAGGAAAAGTACATTGCATTATCAAATACAAGTGATACTAGAATGCCAAAGTGTAAGATGATGTTTTGTTGGAGGAAGCTGATGACCTCCTATTCATTCACTTGTTTGAATGGAACTACTTTTGTTCACCACGTGAAGTAATAAGTTGATGTGAGAATGTAGCAGTGTTGTTTTAATGGATGTGGGAAAATTTTCACAATGATGTCCAGGCCCCATTCTTGGAACGGTTTGTCACTACAACAGGGTGCAATGGAGCTGCTGAACTTCGTGTTCTATGAGTGCATTGTTGAAAAACTATACACTTGCGGGCATAAGCATGTGCATCCTTGAATAATGTGGGCTAGTAGAAACTGACTCGCATAACGTTGTGTGTAGTGGTGTTTCCCACAAAGTGACCCCCAACGGGTCTATCATGTAGATATTTAAGTACCGTCTTTGATTCATGTGCCTCCATGCACCTTAGGAAAACTCTGTTGCAGTGCTTCCTGTAAAGCATTCCATGCACCAACTGGTATGATATAGCTTTGAGATGCAAAAACCTCTTCTATCTGATGGAAAAGCCTCTTCTATTTGATGGAAAAGTGAGAGGGTACAGTTTCATGCTCAAGGTACCGATGCACATTTGTGTACCAAGAGCTTCCATCTTTAGTGGGTGTTGCTCACACTACATCATACATTTCAACTTCCTTCTCCTATTCGGCAAGCTATTCTTCCTCATCTTGCACATGTACTGCTTCAACTACGAGTTTGCAGAGCCCATGACCTTTGATCGTGTGAACTGTCTTGATGTCAAGATCATATTCTTGCAAGCTTGTCATCTAGTTCACATGTCCTTCACCCAATTCTTATTCTACGAGCAGTGTGCAGACTGTTGGGTGAGGGACATAGACTATGCAGTAGTTTTTCATCAAGTAGGGTTTGAAGTGTTTCACGACCTTGTAAACTACATATTCTTGTTTGTCAATGGCGAGGTAGTTAAGTTTGGGTCCCTGCATGCTTGCTCTCATGAAGGAGATCGGACGTTCTTTGTTCATCTCATCCTTCTGAGTGAGTACTGCAACGAGTGAATTATTGAAGGTGAAGGTGTATAGTAGAAAGTATTTTTTGAAGTATCAGTTGGTGAGTGCAGGTGCTTCTGTAATAGCCTGCTTGATACGGGTGAATAAGTACTTTTCCATCTTGCACCATATGTAGACTGCATTCTTCTTCATCATGTCCTGCATGGGTTTAACTATCTACGCATAATATAAGATGAAATTTTAGAGGAAGTTTATCATGCCCAAGAAGCACTGCATGGCTCTCTTGTTGGCTGGGTGAGGGATCTATGTAATAGTCTGGACTTGGTCCGAATCAACCTTGATCCAATTTTTGGAAACAATGCGTCTAAGAAGGTTCCCCTTAGATACTTCGAATATGCTCTTTTTGGGATTCAAGGAAATCCCATATTTCTGGCATCGCTCAAAATTTTCCTTCAGATGGCATATGTGGTCCTCACGTTTCCTTGAGAACATGATCACATCAATGAGGTATACCACTAAGATCTATCCAATGAGTCTTCAGAAGGTGATGTTCATGGAGCATTGAAAGGTTGTGCCTATGTTCACAATCCCAAACAGAATTTGTCTGTATGCAAATGTACCCCAATTGATAAGGAAGGTAGTTTTGAGTCTGTCAGGTTCTGCCACTAGAACTTGGTTGTACCCTGAAAAAATACCGAGTAAGGAAAACATCTATGCCCCATATACTATTTGCAGGATGTGGTCCATAGATGGCATGGGATAGTTGTCTTTGTCTGAGGTGCAGTCCACATTTTGAAAATCAACACACAAGCAGATTTCCCTGAACTTCTTGTGTACAGGAACAAGATTTGAAACCCAAGTAGAATGATGAACTTTGTATAAGATATGTGCACCAACAACATGGTGAGCTCTTTCTATGTGAAGGGTTCAATTGATAGGTGTACTTTCCTCCATGCATCCAACAACATGGTGAGCTCTTTCTGTATGAAGGGTTCAAGTGACAGATGTACTTTTCTCAACTTCTACTGATATGGCTTGACCCCTTCTTTGATCAGAATGATGTCATTGATTATTCACGTGTCATAATTTTTCAGATCATCATACATCCACGTGAACACATACTATACCTTTTGAACAAGTAGACAGAGGATTGCGACCCTTTCTATATGTAACACATACCGAGATTGATGAACTTCAGATCTTGTTCTATTGCCATGTTTATCAGCTTGTGCATCATGGTGGAATTATGGGTTTTGTTGTTCCTTAGCCCATAAAATCACTCTTGCAAGTCATAAAGCTTTTCCAATGATGCCACCCCCTTACAGATGAGGTGGCCTTTCTTTCTACCAACTTTTGCTTGCAGAGATTGCTCGTGCTCATCTTTGTCTATCACTACATCCTTCAAGGTGTCAATGTTGGCCATGAAATGCAGTATTTGTTGATCATCATTAAACATGCATAAGTTAGTTATGCTATCCAGGATAGATGGTATATATAAAATTTCAATAGTAAATCTATCCCTAATCAGTGACATCCTAGAGGTTGCATTTGCCAAAGCATGGGCAGTTTCATTACGCGTATGTGGTACAATAGTGATGTTAAATTCTTGGAAGTTAGAGATTAGTCACCATAACTCTTGCCGGTAACTTTTGAGATGTGGTGATAAACAATAAATGGTGTTACGTACCTTCCATACCACTATCTCCTTGTCACCTACCAGTTTTAGTGCAACCACGTTGATGCTAATGGCTTGCTGCATGCCCAACACGATTGCTTCATACTCAACAACATTTTTCATGCACTCAAACTCCAAGAGACTTGAAATCATATGTTTCTTGCAGTTTGGGTAGATCAAAACACTCCTAGCTCTTCAGTCATCTTGTGCCTTTGATTCGCCGAAATACATGGTCTAAAACTCATATGTACAAAGATTGTTCGATGCGCTTGCACTATTGCTACTCTTGTTGCTACTTCTACTACTACTATTGTTACAATGTACTGTACATGCTTCATTTCCATAGTTGGGCAAGCAAGGAGACCCAATTTCATGTCTAGTGGGGTTGAGGTTGGTGGTCCAAGATAGCTCCCCACCATTGTTTCCAAGAGGCAGTTGCAAAACATCAGTTCTTCGAAGGCCAATGATTCATTTTCGCCATTGATGGGAGTCACATTATGCCTCATGTACCTATCGGATAACACCAGGATTTGATATTTTTACCCTTGTACAAAAGCCACATGTACGACTAGTCCATAGCAAAGTATCTGTTCAACTTGTTCGAGTTGTCACTGCTGAGTAGTAAGCCATACACTTATGGTATATCCACAACAACAATGTTGATGCACTGGTGGAGTCAACCATCGTGAGATAGTTAGATGATCACACCTCGAAGCTCACCAATGTCTGGTACAAATGTTCGATCAAGTTGGATGATTTGTGTGGATGTCTTGCTCCATTGTGCATTGATCTTTTTGGCAATGGAGAGAGGCATGACATTGGTTGCTGCGCCAGAATCAACCAAGAAGTTGGGAACATTAGTGTTGAAAATTTTGAATGAGAGCAGGAATGGAGGGTAACTTGAGTTCACTTCTTCCATCTAGAGTGTGTTTAGTATAGTTGAAAGTGATCCGAGAGGTGTGTTTACTCCCATGCTAGTGGAGGTTTCATTGTCTGTTGCTGTCTATCCCAGTGCACACAACAGGATGTCTCCCTGACTCTAGATCTTAGCTAACTCGAACAAACTGATGTTTGCTTGAGTTTTTTCATGTCATCCACAATGTTGTAATCTAGAGGGGATAAACTCACTGAGTTGTCTGGGGTAAGACTCGTGATTGTGTTTTCCAGTCGATTATTTTGTATTTTTCTACTCATGGATGTACTCTTGTCCCCTGATGTCTTCTTGGGCTTTCTTTGAATTTTCTTCTTTGGGATGGCTGGTGGATCAACCTTACTCATCAACAATTTTAACTTTTCTTGCATTTCCCCAATTGTAGGGGGAGACCCCTTACTTATGAGATTGTAACGATCATTTTTCATTTGGGGTTGTTTCTCAGTGTTCCTCTTCAGTGGTGTTTGCAAGTATTGATACATGTTTACCACATGTCGAGAGCTTGATGCCTCATCTGGTGTAACATCTTCGTCATTATCCATATCTCCATGTTGTTCCCACATACTATTGTCCAGTTAAAGTACGTTGCTGTATATTGAGTCTGCAACTTGCTTCCAATCTGAACAAGACCTTTTTGAGTGATCATCTTCATGAAATGAACAGAATTGGTCGTTCGCATACCATTCGAGTTGAAACATAGAGCTATGAGAAGTTTTTATTGGCAGATGTTTGCTTCCTGATGACATGCTTCCTTTTATCTATATGGGTGGATGGTTATGCGTAAACCTGTCCTTTTTTTGCTATTTAAGCTCAGACACTTATGATGTCAGGTTCTTGACGAGGCAGGTGAGGGTTTCAATATCATTTGTTTCCTTGTCACTACCTTTGCTCACTTCCACTTGGGACTTCCTGATCACATCCCTGGACTCCTTTGCTGGTTCATGATCCTTGATGAATCCAATCATGTGTAGGTATTTGTCAACAACGATTTACTCTTCACAGTATTCCAATAACGTTGGTTTCATAACTCGCTTGACGAACTGCATAATGTTGGTCGGTTGTACGGATGTGTAGTAATCAACAGTGATGGAGTCATGAGGCTTCGTGTGAGCTTCAAACTTGTTCAATATGTGCATAAACCTCTGTTTGAAATCTTTTACCTTTTCTTTTCCCTCCATCTTCAACCTTCCCAACTCTTTGAGAAACATGGTTGGGGTCTTGTCATCAACAAAATTTTCTAGAAACATTCATTTGAATGCATCCCAATTCTGTAGGGAGTTGGTAGGAAGGTTGTGATACCATGCAACTACATGGCCATCCAAGGTACAAGGAAACAATCTACATGCTACATCATCATACCTTACTTCAAGGGTTGGTAGTTGTAGGTAGAAATTGTCCAAATTATATTCTACCTTCACTGTGTTGTCAGGATCGACCTGTGTGATCATCCTCTTTGACTGCTTCGACATCTTGTGCAAAGCACTCAGTAGTGCCAATGGTCCTTGAGTCATCCATTCCATATTTTGGTTAGCCATGCCTTCTTCTTCTTCATCCTTCTCCTCTTCTTCAGAATTTGATGGTTCTAGCTTTGAGTCTATTGGTTCGTCTTCGCCTCCACCTCCTCTGCTGCCTTCCCCTCTGCCTCCTGTACCAGAGTCTAAGCCCAAGATCATGAGGGTGTCTCTTTCTCCCTATCAGAAGATTAGAGGTTCCTCTTTTTCTTCGACAACCTCTTCCAGAACTTCATGTGTGGAAATGATCTAGGTGGATATTGGTGGCCACCTGCCTATTCCACTTGGACCCCCATCATTGTTTCTTTCAGTTTTTTAGTTTCCTTATTTGTAGCACAATTTACTATTTTTGGTATTTTTTCGTGTCTTGAACTTCTAGAGCCATTTTAAGGCCCTAAACAATGTTTTTTGGGAAACCTGGGAGGAACATGGGTCATAAATTGATGTTGCTCACTCAAAAGTTGTAGTCCTTGGATAGATATTTCTAATGAAGTATTATGCATGTCAAACAAAGATTGTATGCCAAAGTTACGACCCCGGGAAGTTGATGTACCAATTTACCCAAATGAGGCCGATAGTTTGGTGCTTCATCACCTAGGGTTAGGTTTTTGGATGTTTAGTGTTTTCCATTGCTTGTCAACAATAAATAGGCCTTCGAGCCTCATTGTAACACAGTTCAGTGGCATGTAGCTGCCACATCTCTTCTTAGAGATAAGATACCATCGCCCGAGCTAGTCTTATTTCCATTCTGTTTGTAAGAATATTTTGGTATTTTACATTAATGAAATGAATTATTATTTCTCCTGATTTTGTATTTATTGTTATCTCTTTAATTTGTTACATTCTTCTCTAAATCTAGATCAATGGTATCAGAGCGGTTTGCTCATTCTCTGTTTTTCTTTCCATGTCCCCAACAAGGTCGGGATATAAGGAGTTAGGGCTCGACCTGGTTGAAGCTTTGCATGATCATCCTCACAAACCCTGACAACCTCCCATGGCGAAAGAAAAGGAAGATAAGGGGGCAGGAGATCCTATCAAAATATTGCTCGAGGAGGCTCTCGAGAAACAAAGGAACACGATGATGTATAACTTTGCCTAGATCCTTCAGCGGTTACACACCTGTGGCGCATCCACATCCAACAGCCACTCTAGAGGATCCACTCCTTTTAAGGTACAAATAAACTTTGACATTCCCATATTTGAGGGCCAAATAGATGCAGATGCCATAGATAAGTTAAATCTGCTGGAAGGATATGTTTTTGTTCATGATTTTTCTAGTTGAGAAAAGATTACTTTTGCTCTTCTCAAAGACCCCCTTCCCCCCCCACATCAAGGACTGGTGAGAAACCTACTATGAGTAGAAGGATGAAATCACAACCTCATTGTTTTCAGCCACACCCACTTGGAATTCATTCCGGGATGCCATGGAGTAGTACTACCCTGTCAAGAGCTATAAGGATAAATACATAAAGTGGATGATTTTACGACAGGGAAGGGACCAAGATGTGCTAGAATTTACAAATATTTTTCATATCCTTCACACGAAGTTGGATATCAAGGATTTTGAGAAACATTTGGTACTCAAGTACCGTTGTTGCCTACATAGGTACATTCACAATGAGATAGAGTTCCTAGACATCTCCTATCTTGGCATGGCGTATCGATACACATTCAAGATCGAGTAGAAGTTTAAATAGAAGAAGCAAGACTTTGGATCTATGAATCCAAAGCAAGGAAAAGGTGCCCCCAAAATGCAAAATAAAGGAAAAAGTGAAGGCTGGGTGGCCCAGGACAACCCACCAAAGCTGTAAGAGACGAGCAACATTGCGAAGGCAAAGGAGGACACAGGAAAGTGGTGCGATTTCCATAAGAGCTCCACTCACAACCCAAGTGAGTGTTGGACCAAGCAGTCATTAGTGGCTGAGATGAAGGCTTTGGAATTAGATGCATGTTCCAACTTTGAGTCAGAAACCGATAAGGGGAATGACAAAGGGAAGCAGATGATCGATGCAGAGCCAAATGCCACCATTGCCATCACAAAGATCTGGAGGGAGGAACCCGAAGATCCAGAGGAGGAGGAGCACCTCTTCCACTCCCAGATGTGGGTAAATGGTTCCCCTCTATAGTTCATTATCGATAGTGGGAGCCAAAAGAACCTCATTTCGGCAAAGGTCGTGAAGCGGCTGAACTTACCTACCACAACACACCCACAACTGTACACTATCAGATGGCTTCACTAATGATGAAATATTCATGTGAGCTAGCAGTGCCACCTTCCATACAACATCAAGCCCTTCATGGATGAGGTATTATGTGATGTTTCTCCCCTTGATGTTTGTGATGTATTATTAGGTCAACCATACTTGTGGAAGTGACATGCTATGTATGAGTCAAGGCCTCATGTTGTTAGTGTTACTTTGGGAAATACGCTATACAAGATAATAAAGGTAGCACCACCTATTGCCATATCTTTGGTTACTATAAAAACAATGCAGTCAGCTCATTTCAAAAATCGAGAAATTTGTTTTCTTGATGATATGCCCCCAGGGAAAGAACAAGATGGTGGCCTTGACATTCAGACAGGGCCCCTTCGCACGACAACAACAGATGGACAAGGTGGTGGAGGAGTACAAGAACATATTCACCTCCCCTGTGGGGGTGCCTCTACACTGTCAGGTCAAGCACTCCATTGATCTCACCCCAGGTGCATCATTTCCCAATGGACCAATCTATTAGTGATCCATTCTGGAGAACAACAAAATCATGAGGCAGATTCGGGAGCCAATGCAGAAAGGTCACTTTTGATCAAGTTCATCGCCATGTGGGAGCCTGATCATGTTGGTACAGAAGAAGGATGGGACTTGGAGACTCTATATTAACTATCAGGTGCTGAATAAGATCACTGTTTGGAATAGGTACCCGATCCCATGGATTAATGACCTTCTAAACGAACTCAAGGGGGAAAAATATTTCAGAAATATCGACTTGAATTCCGACTGTCACCAAGTACCAATCGAACCCTCCGATGTGTGAAAGACTACCTTCAAAGTGAAGGAGGGCCTTTTCTAATGGTTGGTTATGCCTTTTTGGTTGTTGAATGCTCCTGCAACATTCATGTGGCTGATGGATGACATCTTACAACCATTCACCAACTCGTTTGTAGTGGTATACTTGGATAACATCCTGATCTTCATCCAAAGTTGGGAAGAGCACCTCCACCACATATGATAGGTTCTCCAAACACTGTAGCAACACAAGCTATGTGTCAATTTGGAGAAATTCACTTTTGGCATGACCCAAGTTCAGTATCTGGGATACATTATTGATGAATGAGTGGTGCATGTGGATCTAGCCAAGATCCAAGTTATTCGGGATTGGCTAGCCCCAACAACTCTAACAGAGATCTGTAGCTTTCTGGGTCTTGCCAATTTCTACCACAGGTTCATGTTGGGATTCTCTCATATCACTTGGCCCTTGAGTCAAGTCACCAAGCGAGGAGCAAAAGAAAAATTCTTTTGGTCTGAATCTCAACAGAAGGCACTCATAGAGTTGAAACACCACCTCTGCTCTACACCAGTGCTCACTTTACTATACTTGCAACAACCATTTGAGATCGAGACAGATGCCTTTGAATATGCTATTGGGGCAGTCCTTACTCAATAGGGGCATCTGGTGGCATATCACAGTGAGACACTTTGAGACATAGTCTGGAAGTATCCCAATTATGACAAAGAGATGTATTCCATTGTGTAGGCATGCCAACAATGGAAGCATTATATTTTGGGGAAGCAAATGGTCATTCAAACAGACCATCGACCCCTACAGTTGATACAGATGCAATGGAAGTTGCAAAATGATCACCATCAGAAGTGGTGCACATACCTACAAAAATTCCATTTTAATATCAAGTATAAGAAGGGTAGCAACAACAATGTTGCAGAGTGCCTCAACCAACCACCGATCATGGAGTTAATATTTGTGCTCAACTCTTGTGGGAATGAGACTTATGATTGGCCACTTCACTAGAAAGGTGACGCAAAATTCATCCACACATACCAGATTATCTTGGAGGGTCAACAAGTTCTAGATTTTCACCTCCATAATGCCTTGCTATGCCACCTGGGACACCTTTGTGTTCCTTCAAGAGAGAAAGCCAAGATGATTTGGGAAGCACACTACAGTCGGGCCGCTGGGTATTTCGGGGTCGAGAAAATAGTTTCAGTACTACAGAAATATTTCTATTGGACAAGTCTTTGACATGATGTCGGGAAGTACATCAGATCCTGCACTGGCTGCACCATTGCCAAACTAACCTTTAAGAAAGAATTCCTCTATACTCCGCTGCCTACCCCTAGTCGACCGTGGGAATCCATATCCATGGATTACATGTCAGGCCTTCCTTCTACTAAGCATGAAAATGACTATGTTTTTATGGTTGTCGACAGATTCTGAAAGATGGCCATTATGGCAGCCCACGAGAAGAACATCACAACAAAAGCCACTACTAAAATCTTCTTTGAACGAGTGGGGGTACACTTTGGGATCTCAGAGTCTATCATCTCAGATCAGGACAACATGTTCATTAGTACATTTTACTCCTATCTTGGGTCGATGCAGGACACCAAGCTCACTAAGTCCACAACTTTCCATCCCGAAACTGATGGCTAGACAAAGATTGTCAACAGGATGATCATACACATTATGCGCATGTACAACTCAAAGCACCCACGCAGATGGGATGAGATCCTCCCCTACGTCCAACACATTTATAATTGGGCTCTCCACAACTCGACTGGCAACAACCGTTTTTCAGGTGGGCTTAAGGTTCCAGCCACTATGTCCCATTGATGTGGCTATACCATTTGCGGCTACTCATGTAGATTTGGCTCATGTCCAATCGGAAGCCGATAAGGCAAAAAAATTCATTGAGCACATCCAACATATTTGCTAGTAGGTCCATGAAATTCCAGAGAAATCAAATGCAAAGTACAAGCATCGACATGATCAACATCGGGTGCCACACAAGTTTCAGGTGGGCGACAAAGTCTGGTTACATTTGTAGAAGGAACACATTATCGGAGCCTATCGGAAAGTTAGGACACTCTGATATGGTCCTTACACCATTACCAAGGTTGTGGGAGACAATGCATTTGAGGTCAGCATTCCCCCATTCCTTGGCCTGCACCCAGTGTTCAATGTGGACCACCTTCAACCATACTTCCCACCATTGTGGGACACATCAGACATTGTAGAACAATTCACACATATAGAGTTAAATCCAGATTGCATGGAGCAAGCCACAACTAATTGGATCATGGACACATAGATCAAGAACACCCAACTACAAAGGATCCAAATATATTTAGTTGTCAAAGTAGGCCAACTCCATCACTATGGCAAGTCGATCACAAGGGACCAAGTTCATAAGAAGTTTCCTCATCTCATGGAGGAACTCAATGTAATGGGGACCATTACTTCCTAAGGGGGGAGGAATGATCCAAGTGGATATTGGTGGCCACCCACCTATTCCACTTGGACCCCCAACATTGTTTCTTTCATTTTTTTAGTTTCCTTATTTGTAGCATAATTTACTATTTTTGGTAGTTTTTCGGGTCCTGAACTTCCGGAGCCATTTTGAGGCCCTAAATGATGTTTTTTGGGAAAAACAACAAAAGCATTGCTCACTCAAAAGTTGTAGTCCTTGGATAGATTTTTCTAGCGAGCTGTAGTGTGTGTAAGATGGAGATCATATGCCAAAGTTATGACCCAAGGAAGTTGATGTACCAATTTACCCAAACGGGGCCCATAGTTTGGCGCTTCATCTCCTTAGGTTAGGTTTTTGGATGTTTAGGGGTTTCCATTCTTTTTCAACAATAAATAGGCCTTCAAGCCTCGTTGTAACATAGTTCAGAGGCATGTAGCTACCACATCTCTTCTCAGAGATAAGCTACCATCACCCGAGCTAGTCTTATTTCCATTCTGTTTGTAAGCATATTTCAATATTTTACATTAATGAAATGAAGTATTATTTCTCCTACATCTCTGTATTTATGGTTATCTCTATAATTTGTTGCATTCCTATCTAAATCTGGATTAGGCAAGAACTACTTCTTCCACTAATGATACAACAACCCCTCTTGCAGTGGTTTTTGGATTTCTTGATGTGTATGGAAGATGTTTGATTCCTCGGGTCATTCCGACCTCTTTCGAGAACTAGTGGGTGATGGGACAGATGGAGTGAAGGTGCTACTATGAAATTTGTTATTCAGTCCTGGGAGGTGAGGAGTAACCAACTGCAGAGTCACATGTAGGTGAGAGGGAGTGCAAGTTACTCCCTTTACTAGGTGATTGATGAGTGGGTGTAAGAGGAGTCAGGGCTTTCAACAATAAACAATTGGCGACCCTCCTAGCTCCATAAATGTTGACGGTGCTGGACATGTCAACATTCAGGGGATCACCTCGGTATGAAGTCCCAACTAGACCTCACCCCATTTGGTGTGGGAGTCCCATCTGGTATGATGACCCAGTTTCCATTATCTTAAATGTTTGCCTTAGCTCTTTCTTATCAGCACAGGAGAGTGGTCTGCTTTGTCTTCGAGTAGCGAGGTTTGTGTGCCTAGTGATTGATAGTGTTACTAGTGTCAAGGTTATTTCGCTGCAAAGGCAGAGGATGGGAGTGAGTCCCAAGTCGAATGGGAGTATACCCAACTCTTTTAGGAACACACAACACAACATGACGAGTGCAGCTTCCGGAAGAGCAATCCACACGAATGCGACAGTTACAACACACAAGGGATAGAACACACAACACTTAGTGACGATCCGCATGAGTACAACAATCGTTATATCGAGTTTACATGAAAGGTTTTGTTCGATGTTTGGGAGGTAACCAACATGGACAGGACAATGTTAAAAACTTATACAAAACATTTTCATTAATATATGTATTAGAATAGCGAAATGAATTCAAGTGTTAAACACAAGTTAAAGCAACATGTATTACAAGTGTTCAAGATAAATCTTACAAACTGTTATAATACATGTGTGAAAATGTGCTGGCCTGTCAACAAGCTTATGAATTAAGTGAAATTTCTGAGCCACATTGATACACCATACATCACTAACCCCGTGCATGGGCTGTTGGAGCAACTACTTACTCCTCAAAGAAAAGATTACAGACTCTCAAGGATATGTGGTAGGAGCCAAGGTGAAAAAGTATTTTGCATGTACAAATGAGGGCTATTTATAGCCAAGGGTAAAACTAACCGTTGTGACTATTCAACTTCCCTCATGACTGTTTGAATTTCATGACCTTTCAACTTTACACAACTCTTCATATGACAAGTGGGTACCTTGGACTTCGACATTACATTACATTGGTCAACAATATGGCCCATAGTAGTGGTGTGGATGACATGACTCATGACAAGACTCGAAATGACAATGTTGATACATTCATGTTGCTACTGGTGTGCATGCTGAGCTATAGTGCTATTGGGTGATAGATGTCCTCATGGTGTCTCATAGTTTCACCTTTGCATGAAAAGGTGTGTGGAGCCTTTGATGGTCATTGGGTTCTCTTGATGGTGCATTTTCACATTGATCCTTGCTTGTACTTTGGCATGTTTTACATGTTCATCCGTTCATGAAAAGTGTATGTTCGTCCATCCATTCATGAACACATCTTCACATGTTCATCCGTTCATCTATCTGCGAACGCATCTTTGCATGCTTGTCCATTTGCGAACAAATATCTTCATATGCATCGTTTTTTTGTCTGTTTTTGAACATGTCCTTTTGCATGTACTCCCCTTGTTCATCCCATCTAACGTGGTGCCATTTTTATTCGTGTACTTCTGTCTGCAGTCACTCATAACGAGACAACATCAAATCCATAAACCTCCTAGTCTACCATGATGCATGATCATTTCAGACGTAGGTGACCAGGAGGGAGGACAAGGTTACAAAACTGTGTGAGGCAAGTTTCGAGTTGGGATGCAAGCTCTAAGCATTACTGGTGAAAGCTGTGCAAAATTCACTGGGAGACGGTGATGGGAAATTTGGATCAAGAGTGACTATCTGTGGGATCTGGCTTCGCTGAAGGATAAATCTATGCATTTTTTGGAAGAAGAAATGCGAGATACTAGAGAGCTAGGTAGGAAAAATATGTGTAATTTCTGGAGTGAGCGGCTAATGGGAGCTAGACAGCAAAAAATGCATAGTTCCTAGAGGGAGCTGGGAGTGGGTTGAGGGAGCTTGGCAACAAAAACTGCACAGTTCCTAGAGGAAGCTGGCAACAGGTTGTTAGGAGCTACTAGCAGGAAAAACTACTCAGATGCTGGGAGGCTGACCTGCTAACCAAAACTACCCAGTTCCTAAGCTAAGCAGACTGTTGGGCTATAGAGGACTTGCTCATGAAATTTTCACAGTTTTTCGGGTGAGCAACCAACCAATTGGCTACTGACTGGCTGGGAAAATTGTGCAATTTTCTAAGGGAGGAACGGATGGGCACTAGGTGTTTGTCCATCTTGTCTGCACAATTTTCTCAGTCAACAGAGTGGGCTTGGTCTACAGCCTCTCCGCAACTTTTGAGGAGAGTCAGTCCCGTGGTGACTCCTCAGTCAAACTCTCTGGTTGACTAGTAGGAGGGTTGATTGATCACCTTGTAGGAAGTGCAAATTGAAATGGTTGATTGGGTGCTTCTCTATTGTTCTAGTTGACAATTGGTCGAGTCAATGGTAGGGTGAAGGTCTAGCTATTAGAGGGTGACCTGATCATCATAACTTCAACAAAAATGACTAAGTGTGTGAGCGAGTGAGAATGTGCATACACGATCTTGCAAACACACACTCACATGACTTGACAACAGGACGACTCAAACCATCCAAACACACATGCCTAACATTAATGATCGATGATGTGAGTCAACAAGTGTGATGTTTGTGATTGATCATTGGACGACCACGACGATGCTTGCGTGACAGTTTATACGAATTCATGTGGGAGCGTGACGAATGTTTACATAGTGAACACAACATGTGTACACGAAACAGAGACCTTGTGTATGACCAAAACATGGCTGCAAGTGAGACATTTTTACCAACATGCAAAAGCTTCCCGTTGAATGGTTAAGCAAGGTGGGTACAAAGACTCACATGATCCCAAGGAGTGGGCATGAGTGCATGCAAACATCAAGTAAAAACCTCAAGGAAGGGTCTGAAATTGAATGAAGGCCAAAATTTTGGAGGGTGTTGCAACCGTTACAACACTTCCATTAATATTTCTTTAAAATGCATTCATCATAAAAAAATTACAAAGAAGATCTCAATAGTAGAAACATAAATAACAATAGGGACATCCAAACACAAGAGACAAGATTTTACCTCGGGAAAACACACAAGGAAGAAAAATCCAATAACCTTTTCCTTAGGGATATTTATTAGTTCAATAATAGACACACCTAGGCCTTCTAGTTATTTACAAAGTCAGATTTTCCATCAAAGAAATCTTGGTCAAACCTCATCCAAATCCTTCCTAGTCAAGTCAAACATCATTGAACTTGGTCTAGTGTGCTTAAATACGGTAGAATTTCAGCCCCATTCTTCACCCATAATTTTGGTCCTATAGGTCTTTGTTAGGTCCCTATAATATTAGTGTAGCCCCCGATTGTTATTGTTGTGCCCCATAGAAGCCCACTACTGTTATTGTTAAGCCCTTATGTTATTATCGTTATGTAGGCCCTAATTATATTTTAAAGCGTTAGAGTACTATATATACATAGGAGGTATTTTCATTTGAATCATCCAAGAATCGTTCATTTATGTGATGTAAAAGGAGGTTTCCCCCCTCGAAGAGGCTTATTTTCAAGTCATTGACCTATCATTTTTTTTTGTGATATGGTTACATAACACTCTTTTTATATCTTAGAAATTTGATATTTCTTTTTCTCCAAGTTTTAACCTTCTTAGTCACATAATTTTTTCCTTCCATCCATTAAAGATTATATTATCACAAATTTAGTTAATAATTTTTAATCCACTAACAACGGGAGTGTCAACACTGATTTGTAATAAATAGGGTTAAAAAGTCAACATATGAAATATCCAAATTTTTATATGTTCTGAAAATTAAGAAATGTGTTGATTTTTAGGGTAGCAGTGCATATGTGTTAAATCAAAGGGAAAATTCAAATTTTTTTGTCTTATGTCTAAATAATGTGTTGGTATAGCACATGTGAGAAATGAATAATTATTTATCAAGTGAGCACTATTGAGTCGGATGGTGAGGTCACGTGATTCATTTCTGCATTCCACCGACGAGAGGTAATGCTGGGTTAAAATATCATGATTGCATGTTAAGATTTTTTTAAATTACCTGTCAGTTCATTATATCATGTACTAGTTAACACACCCTAACGTAATTTACTTCATATGGTAAGATTATATAATGAATGATTGAGCTATTGTATTTCTTATTCTAAAAGAGGATGGGTTGTTGACTTTTCCCCCGAAACCCAGAATCAAATCACAATCCTTCTTCTGGTGTTTTTGCTTGATGGTGAGAAACATGGGAAGAAGAAAAAAGTTGAACAGAGGCAATCCAAAAACACCCAACTTATTGAGGTCTATCCAAATATTCAACAACCTTTTCAGGACGCAGGTTGGGAACAATTTTTCTCTCGTTGTGTAGGCTATCACGATCGAGTTTCTAGAGATTTTACATAAGGTTTCAATGGTAAAAAAATGACTATTGGGGGTATTTAATTTGTATTCACCAAGGATTTGATTACTAAAGTCATATATTTACCTACAATAAAAAAAGAGCATTCATGATTGATGTTTTGGCTGGCATTGATGTGCTAGTTTTTCTGAAGGATGAATTTAAGGAGATCATATGGCATTCAGGAGTTCGGAGGTTCTGGTTAAAGTACGAGTTGCACTATCTCCTATGGATTACTCAGTCATAATTCACCTATGAAGGAAGTTACACTCGGGTAAATCCCTATCATTTCTGGTTCTTAGCTCATATAACAGGTCAATTGAGAATTAATACTCCTTATTTTTTGTTAGAAATCCTGAAACATATGTCTGCTAGGGTTAGAGAAAGAACAAATGCATCTACCCATTTCATATATCACAAGGGTCTGATTAAACTATTAATTAAATCCAATTGAGAAGGGCAAGAAGGACTTGGGAACAATTTTTTTTTGGGGAGCATTTGAACTACAAACTGTAAAACAAAAATAGGGTAGGAAGAAAGGTAGCAAAAAGAAATTCAAGCAGCCACAAAACCTTGAATAGGGACTTCATCTATACAAACAAGAAGTCAATAAAAGTTGGAACCAATTCCTCTTTTATGTTTGTGTGCCAAATTTCTCTATTTTTACCCCATTTCCATAAACTTTAACCTATGTTTTATCTTTATTTGTTCTTCCATGCAAACTACGGGTCTTGGTTTGTTTATGCTCATGTCATGTAGAAAGATTCTTCTTGTACTAATGCATGTAGTTTCCTGCACTCTGGTTTATACATTTACTTCACAACAGATGTTACATTTCTTTTCCTGCTTATTGTTTCAGTTATTCCTACAAGCAAAAGTATTGTTAATTACAGTAATTGTTCTTAACATTAAGATTATACTTCTAAAGGACTTGATAATGTTGATACGAATTAAGAAAGGACGTTATTATGAAACACTTTACACTTTCATTTTATGACTTAAGAAAAAAAATAACATAAACATTACAAGAGAATTATTGAAGTTAGTTGATGCATGCAAATTACTTTGACTGCTGCTTTGATTATTCTGAATTTTTTTCACTTTATGAAGTTGAATTTTCTTGCAAGGTTCAGTTAATTAAAGAATTTATTTTCCATATATAATTTATCTCATAATTTAGTTTTCAATTGCAATTCTTTTCAACACGTTTTTTAATTCTTTTGAAAGTAAATTGGAAACTTTGGTGAAGGAAGCTCTGTCTTAGTGCAAGAGTTGGTCTCTTGTCACAAGAACATAGTGCCATAAGCCTTGAGGCTTAGAGAACCTCCACGAAAACAAAAATATCTAGTAAAAGAGGTAAACTATATTTTTTCACAAAAGTATTGTACCTACACTAGTGCAAGGAGATTGCAATAGTACAACAACAAGTTGTTTGTGTAGAAGGAAAATCAATTGGGAAATAGATATCTACAAGGGCCCACTTGTCAATTTGTTAGCCATATATACTGAAGATAAACATAGTATTTCATTTCATCATTTAAGATTACTTCCAGTAGTGCGAAAGTTCCTTTACCTGATTTCCTTGCAAATTATTCTTTTACATTCCAACACTAGGGTTGCTTTGGTGTCGATTGCCTTTAAGATTTTATTTCTGTCTAATTCTACAACATTTCCTTTAAGAAGTAGGATTAGGAATAGGAAAAGTTCATACCACTTCTAGAATTTCCTGTGCTTTGTCTCTAAGTTTACGAAACCCCCGTGTTGACAATTAAGTTTTGAGGAGTTTGCTTAAGTGCAATTCCTGCACCCAATATTTTGGCGTCGTTGTCAGGGAGGTGATTTGAATTGGTAAGAATTTTCCATTTTTAGAATAGGGGTAAGTCTGCTATTACTTTTTCCCTGCAGTGTGCTTTTGTTATTTGAAGGAATTTATAGGTGTTGAGTTATTTTTTAAATTACAGCTTTTATTTGAATTTCGTTTTGTCATTTTTTGAGATGAATTCTTAAAAAAGGTAGGGGTCCGAAGCCCACTAGAGGCCAAATAAATACTGATAAATATGAAACCAAATCTCATATTGAGCCTTATTTTGTAGGCAGAAAGTCCAAACAAACTCAGACTCCTCATGCAGGAACAGTCCATTTGGGCTCCGGTAGAAGTAGTCTAGGTGTGACACAACCCATAAAGGGGAAGAAGGGGACTATTAGAATCCATAGTCAGCCTTCTCAGCCAATTGAGAGTAGTTTGCATGGAAGAACAACAATGGCAGATTAGGAAGACCATGCAGAAGGAACTGGTGAAAATTTGTTAAATGAGGAACAATCCACTTTTGGATTCCCAATTGTGATCTTGATACACAAGTACAAATGAAAAATATTTCACCATAAGCTCTTCCTCATTTCTATGGTAAGGTACATGAAGACCCAGAATCTTTCTTATTTGAGTTTGATATTTTGTGTAGAAGTTAGGATTATTCATCTGATGCCCAGAAGTTAAAGTTGTTTCTTGCAACTCTCAAGGACGGAGCACTCTGCTGGTTCATGGGACTGGGAGGAAACACTATATATTCTTGGGAGCAAATGAAGAGAGTTTTCTTGTCAAAATATCATGAATATTGTAAAACTAGAGATAATCAAGATGAAATATTTACTATTGTGCAAAATGATGATGAGACTCTAGAGGACTACTTGGAGAGAATCCTGTATATCCTCCAAAGGTCAAAGCACAAATTTGATCTAAGTACAATTAGACCACTGCTCTTATGTGAGCTGACTGATGATGCTAGGAATAATTTAAATATGTTAGGACAAGGGGATATTGCTCAAAAATATTTTGATGAAATCTATGACATGTGCAAGAAATTCTCAAGGAACCAATATAGATCCGGTAAAGGAATTTGGAATAGAAACAAGAAAAATGAATCTATTGATGCTATGATTATTGGATTAGAAAACAAAATGGAAAATATGAAAATTGAAATAATGAATATTGTTCGTAAACAAATAGACTCTTTGAAGTTTCAGCAAAAAATTGTAGAGGAACAAGAGTCATTGTCTATTTTTTGTCCAAAATGTAGAAGAAAGCATCTTTTAAGAGAATATCCTCTTGATATTAAAGAAACTAATAAATGCTCAATTTGTGTAGAGAACCATGCCACAGAGAAATGTCCCTCCATACCTGGGCCAAAAGTTGTACTTTAGGGAGGACAACTTGAAGCCGAATCATTGCATGCTACAGGAGCATGAAGAAGCTACCCTCGGGTAAGTGCAGGTATGGCTCTTGAACCTCCACCACAATTTTTTGGTTATAATGCACATTCATATTCCTATCCTAACACTAGTCACTCTCAACATTGGCAGCATGGGAACCAATATTAGTATGGAAAACCCTCCCAATCTTGGAAACAAGGATGGAGAGGGCCAAACCATTCACACCATTCACATCATTCCTATCCTACACCTATGTAGTCATACCCTCCTACATATGCACCTTACCCAATGCCACAACCATCATTATCTCAGTTGAGTCAACCAATTCCACCATTACTTTTACCTCCACCATTTCAACCTTCTCAGCTACCTACTCAACCTTTACCCAACCCTAATCACAAATTGGTACAAATGATCCATTCTATGAACCCACTTTCTTCATCTAGATATCAGTCTATGCCAGTTGGAATCAATGACCTCCAATTGAGATAAGAGAATATAGTAACCTCAGAAAATCAAAAGTAGCATATGTTGATTATCAAGGAAAAAGGAGAGGAGGAAACTCCTGAGCATTCTAAAAAAGATGACACCATTCAGCCTATCCCCGTACCCTTTGGTTCCTTGTCATCTTCTTCCAACTGACCTCCCTATCCAGAGAGGTTAGTTGTGGAGAAGGAAACCCCATTCCTGAGTCTAACCTGGCCTCTAAGATTAGGAACCTTTTCATAAGGGTACCTTTGCTCCAAGCTAGTAAAGAGATCTCCATCTACACGAAAATCATTAGGGAACTTTGTCTTGAGAATCTAGGAATGAGAAGATTAGAACCTCAAACTATTCAATTTGTTGTTAGAGCAGTAGAGTTAATAATAGGGTGTATGCACATGGAGAAATATACCGACCCTAGAAACCCTGTTGTCTCTTTTCAAATAGGTGATGTCATTGTCTCCAATGTACTTATAGACTTGGGGGTAGCCATTAACCTTATGACCAAGCAAACCATGGATCAACTTGGATTGGTCCTTATTTGTCCTACTCCCACTATGCTTGAACTAGTAGATAGATCTAAAATCAAGCCAGAAGGGGTGTTGGATGATGTGGTCATTTCCCTAGACTCTTGGGAATATCTTGAAAATTTCAATGTACTTTAGCCAAAGAATCCTGTGGGAGGACATCCCTTGATCTTAGGATGACCATGGCTTGCCACAACCGATGCTTATATGGGATGTCATTTTGGTGACATGTATATTTCCTATGGAGATTCCGGGAAGAAGGTCACCTTATATCCGCCCGCTAGATCCATTTAGGAGCTTGGAGACACTTTATGGTTAGAATACAATAGTGATGAGGAGATTCAACTTGTTTCCTTGATACATCAGAATGCTGAGTTCTTGCAGGAGGGTGAGATTCAGGACTTCTTGAACAATCTAGACACCATGCCCAATTTTGAGTCATTGAGTCGGAATTTTAGTCTAGATTTTCAGGAAAGATATGACTCTCTACCTCCCTCACCACCATATCTAGCGACACCTTTATGTACTCTTGAGCCTTATACCACTCTTGTTGAGATTATTCCAAGTAAATCCTTTCATATCAGTTTAGACTTGGATCCTTCCTAGCAAGAGTAGCTTGTGAATTTGTTACGAAACCATCTTGATGCCTTTGCATGGGGCTATGAAGATGTGAAAGTCATCCCTCCTGAAACTTGTGCACATCATATCTATATTCAAGATGGAGCCTGACCTATTTGACAACTCCAAAGGTGAATGAACCGAGCTCTAAGAGATGTTGTAAAGGAAGAATTGCAAAAACTCTTAGATGTTGATCTTATCTATCATATTTCTGAAAGCCAATGGGTCTCTCCATTGGTACTAGTCCTAAAAAAATATGGGAGATGGTGCATTGGTATTGACTACAGAGAATTGAACAAAGCCACTCTCAAAGGTTACTTGCCCCTTCCTTTCAACAATTAGGTACTAGATACCCTTGCTAGTAAGAAGTACTTTTCTTTTCTAGATGGCTTTAGCGGGTATAACCAGATACAGATTGCACCCGAGGATCAAGAAAAAACCACTTTTACATGTCTAAGGGGTACATTTACTTACCGAGTGCTTCCCTTTGGGCGATGTAATGCCCTGACTACCTTTCAAAGAGTAGTCTTAGCTATTTTTTCTGACCTTGAGTGTGTAGAAATATATATGGATGACTCTTCTGTGTTTGGTGATTCATTTAAGGAAGCCCTGAAGAATCTAGAAAAAGTGCTTCTTCAATGCCAAGAAAAGTATCTGGCCTTTAGTGAAATAAATGTAGATTAATGTTCAAGGCAGGGTGATTCTTGGCCATCTTATTTCTAACAAAGGTATCTAGGTTGACCTTGTAAAAATAGAAATTATTTTGCGTCTCCCTATACTCAAAACTCAAAGGGAAGTGAGAGGTTTTCTAGGACATGCAGGGTACTATAGGAGATTCATTGAGAATTTCTCAAGGATAGCTTCTACCCTCCTTTTCCAACTTTTGGCTAAGGATAGTGAGTTTTTTTGGTCCACAGCTTGCCAGTATCCCTTTGAGATATTGAAGGAAAAACTAGTCCAAGCACCAGTTCTGAGAGGACCAAACTGATCCCTGCCATTTCATATTTCCTCTGATGCCTAAGATATTTCTATTGGCACAGCTTTAGGACAAGAAGAAGCCAAGCAATCTTATGCTATTTATTTCATTAGTAAAAACTTGTCACCTGCTGAACTAAATTATACAGTTACTGAGAAAGAGTTTTTAGCTTTAATTTTTTCCATTAATAAATTCAGACATTATATTACATGATATGAAGTCTTTGTACATACTAACCATTCCAAAATAAGATATTTGATGAATAAACAATTAACTAGTAGTAGGGTGACTAGGTGGTTATTATTGTTACAGGAATTTAATATTACCATTGTTGATAGACTAAAATAGAATGTAGTAGAAGATTATATTTCAAGGTTAAATAATCCTAGTGAAGCATTTCATGTCGATGAAGATTTTCCGGATGAACATCTTTTTTCCATGTCAACAAAATCCCCATGGTTTGTTGACATAGCTAACTATTTAGTCACTCGAAAATTACCACCTCACTTATCCGCTCATGAAAAGTGAAATATGATACAGAAATGTGTTGCATATTCTTGGATTCAAGGAGATCTATTTTACACCGGAGCAAATCTCATTATTTGTAGATGTGTAATAGAGGAAGAAGTGTTTGATATTTTAAAATCTGCCCATGATGAAACTTGCAGTAGTCACTTCACTGATAAGTGGACTACATACAAAGTGTTATGAATTGGCTATTTTTGGCCTCCTTTGTTTAAGGATGCCAAACAATATGTCAAGAGGTGTGATAGCTATTAGCGCGTTGGTCAGCCTAATCAAACCAATGAAATTCCCTTATGTCCTCAGGTTGTGATTGATCTTTTTGAAACATGGGCCATTGATTTTGTAGGACCATTAAATCCAACATCATTAAATAAAAGCCATATTTTGGTTTGTACAGATTTCATTACAAAATGGGTAGAAGCTAAAGTTGTTTCTTTTGCTACTGAAATAGTTGTTGTTTATTTTCTTTTTATTGAAATCTTTACTAGATTTGGTGTGCCTAGAAAAATTGTTTCTAACAATGGACCACTGTTTATTTCTAATATGGTACAGGGGGTGATGGAGTAGTACAAAATATGACACAGGAAATCCACCCCGTATCACCCGCAAGCAAATGGTCAAGTGGAGTCCACAAATAAGGTGATTGAGTCCTTCCTCACAAATATGGTAAATATTCATAGAAAGGATTGGGTTGACAAATTACCGGAAGCATTGTGGGCATACTGAACCACTTGTAGAAACAACAAAGGACACACACCATATGAGATGGTGTATGAGAAACAAGTCCTCTTGCCGATAAAATTCCAGATTAAGACTTTTAGGACTACAGTCCAATTGGGGCTATATCTCTCTAAAGCACAACAACAACGTCTTCTACAATTGAATGAGTTACATGAATTCCAAAGTGATGTTGTTCAACCAAATATCTTGGTTCAACAACAATGCAAGAATTGGCTTGACAAGTCCATTCAAAAGAAGCAATTCCAACTAGAGGATTGGGTACTCTATGATTCTAGATTCAAATATTTTAAATGGAAATTTCTCACATGCTAGATGGGACCCTATGAGGTGGTCAAAGTGTTTGAAAATGGAGTAGTAGAAAAAACTATTCATGGACGGAATTTTGTGTTCCTAGTAAATGGGCATATATTGAAGGTATATTCTCAACCCCTTACTAAAGGAGATTTTATGCAGAAAGTCCAACAATAATTTGAAAAGGAGTTCGTAGGTGGTAACACCAACCTATTGAAGATTTGATTCCTTCTTGTCCTTATTGAAAAAATAATAAAAGAAAAACTGACAAAAATAAAAAGCACAAAAAATTATTCTTTTTCCTGTAATTATGAAAATCAGCGGACTGACATGATTGTAGAAAGATCAACCTGAAAACCAACATGCTGGCAGGAAGATCAAAATTTTAATAAAAAAGGAATGTTACTTGATTTTTAAATATGATGGCTACCACCAACAAGAAGTAGGTTCAAGACACCGAGCCCTTACCCAAGTTTGGGTGAACTAGCATGGGAAATTTTTATCTAAGAAAACGCTTAATTCCCACTGAAATTACTTTTTTTGGCACCAGTGTAGGCAGATTTTCAAGGTAAAAAAACTTTACCTTTCTTCTATTTTGCATTTCGAAAGTTCCCTATATTTTATTTTTCTAAAATCCCCAATGAATTACCTTCCTCTTTCTTCTAAAAAAACTACCCTACTCGATTTCGTAAAATCCCTCTTTTCCCCTGAATTTTTTAGCACTCCATTTCTTTTATCCCCCTTGGTGATATTATTCCTGGAATCCCTGTTGTAATGTTCCTTCCCATTCTGAAAATTACCCCTTTCCAACTTCTTTATTCCCTCATAAATTGATTGCAAAATTTGATGCAATCAATCCAAAAGGCATGCTCATGAAACACCAAAGGATGGTAACTAAAACGTTTCTTGTATATTGAGGAAAAAAAAATTCCAGCTATAGAATTGTATTCTATGAGAATTTTTGTTTTGGTAAAATCCCTAGTGCAAGATGCACAGTGCAAGCATGGTGCATTGCAAGTAGGATCAGTGTAGGAACACAACCGATTGTGGAAGCAAGTGTAAAATAAATTTCACACAGTCCAGGGGTGTCTTATGAAGGATGTTTATCGAAATTTATTACCCTGCACATGAGTACTGATAGATCATAACATTATATATTTTAATTAATTCTTTGTTTTATCATTTAATGACTTAGGAAAATTTTTAAAGTGCAAGATATATTGGGTTCTGAAATCTAATTTTTTTAAGGAGTATTGAAATATGTCTTGATTAAATTATGAGGTAGATTGTGGGATAGTACTGATTTTATGATAACCTGTATTCACCTCCCT
This sequence comes from Pinus taeda, assembly GCA_000404065.3. NCBI lineage: Eukaryota > Viridiplantae > Streptophyta > Pinopsida > Pinales > Pinaceae > Pinus > Pinus taeda. The sequence goes on along the minus strand of APFE031701381.1, from coordinate 86,652 downwards.
TGAAACAATCTCGCATTACATGTTCATTATTATCTTACCTTGTAACCTGATCATTATGAATGTTGAACCATCGCCACATAAGCCTCTGTCAGATATAATCATTATTTCTAACCCATAGTAGGAGTTGTTTTCATCATGATTGGTTGGGTGGCACTAAAAAGACGAAGGATGGATGAACCTTCGACATAAAGCTCTCAACAATTGTTGGTATCACTCACTGAAATCATTTTGAGGTTGTGACCAGGAATTGTGAAGTGTAATTCAAACATGGCACCTGTAAGGAATGAGCCATCATCCTTGAAGGAGATTGAGCAAACCGCAGAATACTAGAATAGTCTTGAACTATTGCAAGAATCTAGGTTCCTTCTATTTTTGAAGAAGTTCAATGATTTTCACATGGATGTGGTACTGGAGTTCACGAAGACATTTGAAAGAGGTCGAGTCAGGGTCAGCTCATAAGAATTGGAAGTCACAGAAGAGTCCATTGTGCAAGCTACAAGCAAAAAAATTACAGGGGAGTAGTGGTTAAAAAAGGAGCAGATCGGGAAGAAATGATGGCATTGGTGTCTGGTTGATAGAAAGCTTAAGGTTGATTAGAAGAAGGGACTTTCACAGAGTGCCATGATCGGGAAATCGTGAGAACTCCTATTGATATTGTAGAAATTTGTGACCTTCGAGGGATGTTATAATTAGCGTTTGTATATCACCTTTCATTGTTGCTTCACTTTGAGTCGGGAAAGCTTATTAATTTCCCTTACTACCTGCTCAGAAGTCTCAACAAAATGGTGAAGGGTGTGCAGAGTGGGAATGCAAGCCAAGTCATAAATAAGCTATATCATCATGGCCTTATCACAATCCTTGTCAAGAAAGTGCTGGAAGAAAAGGGAGTGACCTGGGAAGATTTCTTGAAGGAGTTTTGAGCGAGGAGTGGAGGGAAGCTTGCTAGCACGAGTACAAGCAAGAAAAGGAAGGAAGATACATTGTCCCCTACCAAGAAAAAAGTTAAAATCATGCCCGTGCAAGAAGAAATGAAATCTGTCGAAAACACTCTACCCTCAAAAAAGAAAATAAAATTCAGAACCTTCAACAAGGAAGAATACTGTCTCTCCAACAATGAATCAGTCAAGCTCTTTAATTATGATTGTCGAATCACCCCAAGTTTCGTCTCAAGATCATAACCTTTCAGTGCATGCAGATGCAGTGGTCCACACCATGGTAAACGAAGAGAACATGGAAGACGACATATTGTTGTCTACCTTTGTTCACAGATTAAGAAAGAGGAAGACGACACCGAGTGTAGGTGAAGTTCAAGCAGAGGGTCACGAAGATGATGAGGCATAGCACATGGAGACCCTCGATAATTTCGATGAACAGGACATCAAAACCCTCAATATTCTTATGGAACAGGGTACTTAATCCCCTACTGTTTTTTAGCAAGAGGGTACTGAAACCCCTGCTGGTTTAAATGAACAAGGTATTGAATCCCCTGAAGAATCGGAAGAATGAGGCATTAAAAACCTTGTGGAGTTGAGTGTGCAAGGTACTGAAATCCTTGGCACAAAGGCTGTGGAAGGTACCAAAACCCTCGGTGATAAGGAAACCCCAGACGTAGAAATTGTTGGCGATGTGATAATGAAAATACTAGATGACCTTGATCTTGACAATGACAAGACTTGTTTTGCATCCTTTGTAGAGAAGGTATTTACACTAGAAGATCTGAGCATGGAGCCCTATATTCTCTACTCTATAATTGAATAGTAGAATTGGAGCAGCAAGTTCATGACCTGGAGGCTCTAAGCCAGGTCATGAAGGAGAAAAATTGGCAAAAGAAAAGTGATGTAGAGCTGCTCACAAGGGTCAAGAAGTAGAAGCATCAGGTAAAAGTATGGAAGTATCAGGCTTCCAAATGATAAAAACGCCTCAAGAAGGTGACTAATAAGCTTAAAACAACCTGAGGTAAAAATCCAAAGGTAGTGAAAGCAGGAATAAGTATTGAAGTACAAGATTGAGGGATGGCCACCCATTTTTGAAGATTTTTTGCAGAAGGTAAAATGTTGTGTGAGGACACACAACAACTTAGGGATGGGAGGATGTTGGTGTCCCAAATTTCTCTATTTTTACCCCATTTCCATAAATTTTAACCTCTGTTTTATCTCTACTTAACCCTCTCGTTCTTGCACTAGTCCAAGATAATCATATATTCCTACATATGCTTTGTATTTCATAATTAAGATTTATTAAGTGTTTTATTAATTACTTTACATAGATTTCATGCCTATTAGTATCTTTTGTAACTTATGTTTAACTTTCCTAAAAGTAATTGAAGGACTAAGTGTTAATTATGAGTTAGCATGATGAGTGTAGGCAGATTCCCGCACCGCCAATGATGTTGATTCGTGATCCCAATGATAGTTTGAATCCTTCCATGCAGACATTTTGATCCATGACTCCTAGTTCAGTTGCGGACTAATTGAGGTTGGATATTAGTGGTGTATTGTCAGGGATACTTGCAAAGGATGATCTATGGCCAATGAATTTTGCGTTCCATTATAACTATTAGTCAATTTTGTAATATTGGTTGTTAATCCGTTTGACTGAAAGGCTTGAATAAGGAAATGACAGTGATTAATAGGATTTGGCTAGGTTGAAAGACTGTATATAATGTAGATTGTAGGTAGAACCAGGGACGCGGTCTCTAAGTTGTAATTTCATTCATTAAGTAATTTTTTATCACCCTCGGCTCTGGGCTAGACTTGCACCATCATGTATATTTGCTGATCAAGTTAATACAAGGAAAAAGCCATGTTATCTACGCGCTGTGTCTAATTTGCATTTTATCCGTGCTTAAGTGCTGAATCATTTCGTTTCATAAACAAGAAACAAGCTAGTTGGCTAGGGCCTAGCCAACCCAACTCATTTACCCTTGTGCTTTTTCCATTTAAGAGGTCTATGTGAACATTTATTCATTTTCAGTTGCGTGGTTTGAATGATTCTTATATTTATTTTAGAAGTTCTGAGTTAAATTCATTTCGTAGTTAAGTGTGAATGGATCCATAGTTTGGAAGTTTGATTGAGCTTGTTTCTTTCTTGCAATTTCTTTCCTGAAATTCTTGTCTTTGTTTTTTTCCGCTTGGGTCATGTAGGAAGATTCTTCCTGTACTAGTGCATGTAGTTTCCTCCACTCCGGTTTATACATTTACTTCACAACAGATGTTACATTTCTTTTCCTGCTTATCATTTTAGTTATTCCTGCAAGGAAAAGTATTGTTAATTCTAGTAATTGTTCTTAACAATAAGAGTATACTTCTGAAGGATCTGAGAATGTTTATATGAATTAAGAAAGGATGTTATTTTTTATTAAAAAGGTTCGGCTGCTATATTAGATTCTGAAAAATTTACGGGAGTTCAGTCTCCTCAGGTACATGATATGCCATTGGCTATCCTGATCAAGGGGTTTACAAAACAGAGCTACCTCCTTGATCATTGCTTTGCTAATCTTGCTACTGCCTATTACTGTGCTACTGTAGCTTCTTATAAACGTAAATAACAAAAAGATACATTTACAAAACATTTAATCTATCATAATGTGCTGGATTTGTCTCGCTGTAGATTCTTCCGGCTGGTTATCTCTTGCTTCCTGCTTGACGCTAGATGAGCTGGTGGCCACTACATTTCTCTTATCCATCATGAACTTGAGGACTGAAATGGATTATTCCACGTGTGCACAACAGTTAGTGAGCTGCCAAAACTGCTCTTGAAGGGAGGATGCTCTATGCATGAACAGCTGGATCTTCGCCTTGTATTTGTCATTCATGAGGCGGTTTTGATCTTCGATTCTTCGGTTCTGCTCTTCAAGGAGGCAACTTTGTTATTCCAATCTCGATTCCAGGAGCCTTTTCTTCTCATCCAGGACAGTCTGTTGTGTCCTAATCTCCTCCAATTCGGCCTGCAAGTCTGCACAGTGCAGGCAGTCCTCGCTGCGTGCCATTTTTGGTGTGGGGGTGCGGTAGGTAAGAGATTTGAGGGCGTTATGAGGTGGAATGGCAGGATCAAATAGATTAGTGAGAAGGGCGGGAGTGTTAAGAGGAAAAATAGTGTGAGTTATCCACTATGTTCTTTCAATTTGATGAGTGCTCAAGGTGGAGTGGCGACAAAATATTTCAGCAGTGGAAGTTGTGGAGCTTGGAGGGACTTGCTGCAGTGGAAGGGGAGACGGGAAAGCTGGGAGGTGAGCTGGAAGGTGAGCAGCTATACAGTTCTGGGCTTCAAGAGACCTGAGTAAAACAGTATACCTAGTTAACATAAATCGAACAAGATTTTGAAGGAACAATACCAGAATAGAAGCGTGCCGAGTTGATGAGGGTGCCTTTAGACCGCTCTGAGGAGACTCACGCGCTTCCAAAGAACTCTTCCTCACAGAACCTTCGTTGCCGAGAGAATGATGGCGAACGCTAAAATGAGAGTAGTGGGGAGGTTTTATAAGCTGGAGCGGGCTGAGATCAGAGGGGACCTGATTCACGAGAGGAGTGCGAATCTGAACTAAATCCCTCATCTCTGATCCATATCTGCTATCGCCGGCGTTGAGGTGATTGCTGTTGCTTGGAATCGGGTGTATCTGCTTTTCAAAACTGTGATTGCAGGGAGGCGTCCTATTCATCAGGCGACTTTTACCTTCACACGCTTGATTGACTGAGATGTGCAAGGCATTGTACATTTGATCTTTGTTCATGGGATGGGATGAAAACTATCAAGGGCGTTGCATCTTAGTGCACCCGTCGGCCTTCCACAAGCGTTATTTGCTCTAATATCTGCCTGCTTGTTTAAGGTTCGAAGAACATGGTAAAACTGAGTATCTTCAAAGTTTTGGAGGAAGAGCTTGATGCGGTTTATGATCTGTTGGAGATTACAATTAGGAGAACTCTGGTTGTGGACCATTAAGCGGATTATTATTGCAGAATCCCCAAATATCATGGCCCTTTTAATTCCAAGCTTTTTTAGTTGGAGAAGTCCTTGGTATAAGGCTAGTGCCTCGGCATTATTATTGATTCTTTCCCCTAGACTCCATTCATAACTGTAGATGATGTCCCCTGTTTCATCCACAATTAATCCTCCCGCTCCTGCTTGGCCTGGGTTCGATTTTGAAGCTCCATCAAAATAGAGTATTTTGCAGTTGCTGCTCTGAGTCCAACTCTTAAAGTCCTGAGCTGAGAGTCTAATTTCCCAAGCTTTAATTTGAGTGTGTTGAAGTCTGTCTATCACTTGGTTCCCCTGTTTTTGACGTTGCCTTTCCAGAATGTAGCTAATGACAGTTCTTTCCTCCACTGTATAATCTTTTTCTTGGATTTTCCAAGTGTATTTAACTGCTATTACCTCCTGAGATAGGATGTGTGCTTTGCTACATGTAATTCAAGCGTTGGGTTCTTTATCTTGGAAGTTTTTTTTGTTCCTGGACAGCCATATTATCCATAGCAGTGTGTGTGGAATAGAGTCCCAAACTCTTTTCACAAGTCTGCTCCGCTTTTCTCTCCAAGGGCAGCTTTTATTCCACGCATACATTGCCTCAGCTATGTTTTGTTGAGGTTGCCAGGCTATATTTCCCAGGGAAGACATTTTTTTCCAACATCTTCTGGCAAAGGGACAGTCTATGAATAGGTGGAACATTGTTTCCTCAGCTGTACAACAGTTAGGGCATCTAGATGGGCCATTGATCCCTCTCTTGCTTAGATTCTCTGCGGTAAGGACTTTGCCTTTTAATAGTAGCCATGTGAAAAATTTTATTTTTGGTATGACCTCTGATTTCCAAATTATTTTCCAATGGTTCCACAGGGGTATCTGGTAGGTGCTATTGCAAATATGATGGTGGCCTGACTTTATGGTATATATTGATCCTAAGGGATCCCAACGGAGGCCATCGATTACATATTTTTTGCTGGAGCTCTATTGTGAAGGTGTGCTTTGAAGGCGTTGAAGCTAGCTTCTAGGGATGCTGGGATATCCGGAAAAGCCCAGCCCGTCCAGGCATGAGAGTCTGGGTCCCAATTCAAGATTTGCCCAAGCCTATGGATGCCTTTGCTGTTGAGAAGGTGAACGATGGGGATAGCTTCTTGAATGGTGTTCAAAGGCGGAAGTCCCATAATCTTATCAGTGGCAAAATTGATGCTGTCCCCTCCCCTAGGGATTTTCGATGTGTTTTGCTTAAGGATTTGGACAACTTTCTTGCATAGATGCCAAATTTTGGAGGAGTCCCTGTCGGGGATACTGTCTTCAAGAAGCCTTTGTCTATAATTGTTGAGATACTTTCTTTCCATGACTTGTTTCCACCATGATGTTGGTCCAGTGATTAGCCTCCAAGCCATTTTAATCCCAAAAGCTAGATTGAGAATTTTTGGGGCTCTTATTCCAAGTCCCCCTCTATCCTGAGATTGGATTACATTTTTCCAATTAACCAAGTTGAATCTACTCTTTTCTTTTCCCCCCTTGCCACAGAAAGTCTCGAAGGGCGACTTCCAATTTATGGTGAAAGATAGCAGGATCTTGATAGAGAGTAAATCGGTAGAGAGGAAGGGAAGTTACACCTAATTTGAGAAGAATAAGTCTGCCCGCTGGATTGAGCCATTGTGTTCCCCATTGCTGGACTTTCCTTTTGAATTTGTCTATTATTTCATTCCATGTCTCTGATTTTAAAGGCCACAGACTCACAGGCATCCCTAAGTAGGAGAAATGATCCCATTTCATTTTGTAAGTGACTCCAAAAATATTGGCAATACTGTGGGCCGCTTGGTTGGTGATGTTCCAACCATATACACAACTTTTGGGGAAATTAACAGCTCCCCCTGATTAGTCCATGTATTGGTCAAGGAGAGTCTTGAAGCACCATGCTATGGTGGTTGAGGCCCCTCCAATCAATAGAGTATCGTTAGCAAATTGAGAATGGTTGATGTTCTTTACTCCATTCCCATATTTAATTCCAGTTATGAGGCTGACTCTTCGGTTATGATCCAAGGCTTTGCTGAAAGACTCTGCCATAAGAATAAAGAGGTAAGGGGATAGAGGACAGCCTTGTCTAAGTCCTCTAGAAGACTGAGAGGCTTCACAGGGATGACCATTAATCAAAGGGGATATCCAAGCACCAGATATACAAGCAGCTATGGTATTGATGAATAAGGAATCAAAGCCCATTTTTCTTAGGACAGCAAACAAAAAGGAATGCCTTACCCAGTCAAAGGCATTAGCCAAATCAAGTTTGAGCACAAATCCTTTCTCTTGTCTTGATATACTGGAATGAATGGCTTCTTGGACCAAGATTATGGAGTCATGAATTTGTCTATTGGACAAGAATCTGCCTTGATTTTCAGATATCAAGGATGGGAGGAGTGGCTTAAGTCTTGTAGCTATGATTTTCATGAATATCTTATAAGAAGAATTGCATAATGAAATTGGCCGAAACCTGGAGAATGAGGTGGGTCGATTTTCTTTGGGGATGAGAGCGAGGAAAGTAGAGTTGGTAAAGCCTCCCATTTTCCCTTTCCTTTGTACCCCTCTTAGCATTTTTGCAAGGTCCTTTTTAATCAACTGCCAATATTCCCTATAAAAACTGATAGGAAATCCATCAGGCCCAGGTGATTTATTTGCCTGCAGTGTCCAGATTGCTTTTCTAATCTCTTTCTCTTCGATTTCACGATTTAATGTATCGTTTATTTCCTGAGTTATGCCTTTAGGGAGATATTGAAGCAGATCTGAATAGTCTTCCTCTTCTTGGCTTTCAGTTAGAAGGCTCCTGAAATGGGAGGAGGCAGCCTTCTTGATATCTTCTTGATTATTATGATTGTTGCCTTCGCTGTCGTTAATAGCGCTGACGCTGTTCCTTGTTCTTCTGGCAGTAGATTGCTTGTGGAAATATGCAGTATTTTTATCCCCTTCTTTCAGCCATAATTGTCGAGATTTAATCCTCCATTTAATCTCTTCTTCTCTGCTGATATGCATAAGCTGTCCCTGAAGATCCCATTCCTGAGTTTTGAGTTGTTGGGAGAGCCCTTGGTCTTCTATTTGAGTCTGAACTTCTTCCAAGGCTTGCTTTATTTTTTTTTTTGTTTCTTCTGGCTCCTGATAACTATTTTTGGCCCAATCTTTGAGCGCTCTTCTAATGTTCCTGATTTTTGTTTCCCAAATATAGCTGGGTGATCCCTCTACATGATGTTTCTAGATTGTTTCTATAATTGCTCTAGCTAAAGAATTGTATCTCCATAACGGGTTGTACTTGAAGGGGATCGGCCCCAGATGGTGATGAGGTTCCATCGTGAGAAGAATGGGATAGTGATCAGATGCAAAGGAGCTGAGAATATTAGTGTAACCAACATCAAAGGAGGATAGGAGAGAAATATTTACCAAAAATCTATCCAGGCGCTCCATAATGTTGCCTACTCCCAGCCTGCGATTGCTCCATGTGTATTTTTGATTTTTAGAGATGATGTCCACCATTTCGTTCTCCTGCATTATTTCCTCCAGCTTGCTTTTGAAGGGATCATGCATGAAGTTGCCGCCTCTTTTTTCGTTCGCATGGAGAATTAGATTGAAGTCTCCAGCTATTATGATGTTGGAAGTATGTTCTCTGTCAATGCTTTCCTTTAGTTCTTTCCAACACAGCTCCTTTTCCCTGTATTGGTTGGGTACATAGACGTTATATATGGTGAGATCTCGATTGTCCTTCTTGCTGGCCAATTTGGTCCTAATCCAATTTGATTGATTGTGGCTGAATCACAGTTCCATTGATGGCTGTTCCAAATAGTTACTATTCCTCCTGATGCTCCTCTGGAGCTACTGATGGCACCTAAATATTGCCTTTGAGCATCAATGATTTTTTGCATTTCTTGCTGATTTTGTTTGGTCTCTTGGACCAACAGAATTTCAGGTCTTTCATTGTAAAGAAGGTCTCTCAGGGCTGTTATTTTGGAGGGGTGCCCCAGACCCCTGCTGTTCCATGAGAGGACTTTCATCATGAGGCGTTCGAGCGGGGAGGTGCTCGCCTCTCGAGATCTTTCCCTGCTGTTTCTTTTTCCTGATGTCCTATTATGAAGGATTCCATTGGAGTTTGGAAACCAAGGGCTATGTCCTTCTGAGTACTTTCTTCTCGATGTTGCTTAGCTGATTTCCTTCCTGGGCCAGGCTTTTTATGGAAATCACTTGAGGTGCCTATTTCTTTAGAGGAACTTCTGGAGGATCTGGAGGGAGGGGCCTCTATAGAGGGTTGAGAGGGGAGCAAGGGAATCAGAGGTGGGTCTGGAAGGTCCGATGAAGGTGGATCAGGCAGAGAATCTTCTGATGAAAGAACCAGAAAGGGGTTGGAGGATGATGGGTTAGTCGGGTCTTGGGATAGGCCTGAAGGGATAGAAGATGGGGAAGGAGGGCACTAGGAGGATGATCCAGGCATTTCAGGGTTTGAATCAGGTTTAGAAGGAGGGTTTGATTTCTTTTTTTTAACAGTCTCCCAATGCCCACCTTGATCTTCAGTTTCAAGATTAGTTACCTTAGTGCATCTATTGGCAAAATGCCCATATTCATGACATACCTTGCATTTGAAATGGATCTGCTCATAATCCAGCTGTTGTATGTGACTCCAATCATCCACCTTGAGCTTGATGGCTTCCGGCAATCCTTTTCCTAGATCCAGTTCCATGCATATCCTTGCACATGCCTACATGTTGTCCTTAGGTTCGCTTCTGTCGATGTATTTCCCTACTGCATTCCCTATTGCTTTGACCGAATCATCTCCCTAGCAATGCAGAGGCAGGTGAGGGAGACGGACCCATACTGGGAGAGTGTTGGGAATGTCCAGCTCCGGATCAAAATCAGGAGTCCACTTGTTAAGATAAAGGCCTCGGGAGTCCATAAAGTAGGGGCCATTTCTGAAGATGAGATCCTTGTCTGCTTTGGATTCGAAGTGGAAGGTGTAGTAGCCTTTGCCACAGAAATGAATTGAGATTTTCCCAGGGATTTTATCAGACCAGTTCCACTCCACCCATCTTTGTACTGTTCTTGGCGAGGGCCATAAACCCATGAATTGTCTTATGAGTCCCTTTTTCGGCTAGAGATAAAGCTGCCATGCGAGGAAGGGTTGGTGGTAGCTGAACTTCCTGAAGTATGTCTAGTTTCTTGAAAAATTTCGATGTTGCAGGTTTGGGTCGAGGAGGGGGAAGGGATTTAACCAGATCTGAGAAGGCTTTCTCAGAGTCCCCCTAGAAAGGTCTGGTTGGGCCATGGTAGCGGCCAAGGCCCAGATCGAACAGGCCTCAAGGCCGAGGCCGAGGAACGCTGGCGGCTGCACAGTCCTCACGCTCCTAGGTCATGCTGCTCACGCGCTCCCGTAGTCTCGGTTGAATGTAATAAATTACCACAAGACAGGAAAGAAAGGATGTTATTATGAACATTTTACACTTTCATTTATGAGTTACAAATAAAAATAAAAAAATGAACATAAACATTACAAGAGAATTGCCGAAGTTAGCTGATGCATGCAAATTATTTTGACTGTTGCTTTGATTATAACGAATTGTTTTCGCTTTATGAAGTTGAATTTTATTGAAAGGTTCAGTTAATTAAAGAATTTATTTTCCATATATAATTAATCTCAAAATTTAGTTTCCAATTGTAATTCTTGTCAAAACGTCTTTCAATTCCTTCGAAATTAAATTAGAAACTTTGGTGAAGGAAGCTCTGTATTGGTGCAAGAGCTAGTCTCTTTTCACAAGAATAGAGTGCCCTAATGCGTGAATCTTAGAGCACCTCCATGAAAACATAAATCTTTAGTAAAAAAGGTAAAGTATACTCTTGCATAGAAGTACTGTACATGCACTAATGCAAGAAGATTCCAATAGTACAAGAACAAGTTGTTTGTGTAGAAGGAAAATCAATTAGGAAATAGATCTCTGCAAGGGCCCACTTGTCAAGTTGTTAGCCATCTATATTGAAGATAAACATAGTATTTCATTTCAGCATTTGAGATTGCTTCCAGTTGTGTGAAAGTTCCTTTACTTGATTTCCTTGTAAATTATTATTTTACATTCCAACACTAGGGTTTCTTTGGTGTCGATTTCCTTTAAAACATTTCTCTATTTGATTCTACAACATTTCCTTTAAGAAGTAGGATTAGGAATACGAAAAGTTCATACCACTTATGGCATTGCCTGTGCTTCGTCTCTAAGTTTATGAAACCCTCAGGTTGACATTTATGTATTGAGGAGTTTTCTTAAGTGAAATAACTGCACCCAACACTTTAGTTCCTGAATTACCTAAGGTTTATAATAGGAAGAGTGATAGGCTGAAGAAAACAAAGGATGTCTCTCCTCCCATTATCCCCCTACTTGTAGAAAAAGAATTTAGAAAGAATACGTAGAAAGCCAAGGGAAAAATGATTAAGCCCAAAACAGATCAAAAACCAGTTGATAAGGAAGCCATCTTAGCATAAATGTTTAAAGGTGGACAAATACCACTCACCAACCCTTGGAATAAGTTGAGACAAAACATTATACTGAGACAAAAATCTGAGTTAGCAAAGAAGGTCATAGATGTAGATAAAACCCCTTAGAAGGAATTGATCATAAAATAGGAGAAATATCCAAGATCAAAGAGATATAAGAAAAATAAATAATCAAATAAAGGAGTTACTACTTAGGCTCAGAGGATTAAGAGAAAAAGGAGAACAAATTTTGACACCTTGCTAGAGGCAGCTAGCACACTTAGCTAGTTTATTTTTGACCACACAGTTTTGATCACCCACTATCAAGGTGAAATTTTTTCGCAGGCCAATAACCCATCTATCAACAATTTACACGGGCAAAGGTGAATGAGAACTAACAGTTTTAGTGTCAGCGCAATTTTGGTAACTGGCATCTATAAAATTGTTGTTAGCCAACCCATCAATGATCCTGATCATGTTCCAGTTTTGAAACGATATCAATGAGATTGTTAGTGCCATTAGACCAGGAAGTATGAAGGGAGGAGATGTGTAACAAATTATATTTTTTAGTAGGAGGACGAGGCACAAGTTCAGTCAAATCAGGTAGAAGATCAATCATCATTTTTTACCCAAATTTCTAGCCAAGTTTGTGGCACGTTTTTATGGTTTAGATATAGATAGGATTGGAAATATGTACTATGTGCATGTATTTGACATATACACTTTATATTTTTAGAATATTGTAATTAAGTAGATATAGAGAAACTATTTTTAATTTGTAATATTTCATATGAATACAAGCTCTGTAGAATGAAAGAGGGTTGGTTTTTAATCAGAAACTTATTGTTCTTTGTGTATTTTCTAAAATTTTAATAAATGAAGCCTAATTATACAATAAATATTCTTTTGTTGAGATATTTTGATATGTGTTTTCTTCTTTTTGTTTTCCTTCTATGTTGTCATATGTGTATTATTCTAAGATTAATAACAGTAAATAGAAATCACATATACTATGCTCTGTTTATATTATAAGTCATTTACAATTTTCTGACTTATTCTTTATGGAATTCATCCTTGTGGTTCTCTTATTATGTATGCATATGATTTCCTTCTTATTATGCTTTCCATTTCAACAGTTTTAAATCTCAAAGTATCTTAGCTACCCTACCTATGTGAAATTTTTAGTGTGCTTCCCTTTTAAGCCAAATATTTGACTCCACTCCCAATGGAAAATTATTAAATCCTTCCATAATTCTGAAGCTTTGTTACAAAAGACCTCGTCATTGTGTTAAGTACATAACCAATCATTTTGAATGAGTTATAGAATGGATCCCCCTTCGGATTGAAAGGGTTATCTTTTAATTCAAGAGATTGGTTAGAGGTTACATCAGTTATTTCTCTCCACACCGAGGGAAATTTTTGAGTGATAAGAGATTCATCCTTCTCTTTATCAAAATATTACCTTAGAAATTCATCCTTGATCTATTCTTGTTCTGCCTTGTTTTGTCTCAAATACATCCAACATTATTGTCACAAGTTGAACTTGATTTCTTCTGCACAAGGTCTTAATTACTTCAAAAGGAGAGAATTGAATTGTGTTTAATCTTGGAGGATGAGTGCCCTTATATATCCTTATGCATTTTTGAATGGATACCATCATGATTGGGTCAACTTGACTAGGGAAAGGGCTGACCTAGCTACTTTGGAGCCAATAAATTCAAATATTAAAAATTAAATTTTTTTCTTTTAAGAACTGATGTGAAGAACATGGCTTAGAATTTTATCTTTTGAAAATCACATGAAGAACACGTTGTTGGAAATAATTAGAAGGGGGGTGAATCAATATTTCACTTGCAATTAGTTAATTATTAATTTTCAGAGAATTAATAGTAAATCAAAACCATAATCATCAACACATTGCAAGAGAATTATACAAGAAAGTTTAGGTGGACACCCTTCTAGGAGAAAAACCATTGAACACTTTTTTAATATAATTTATGAGTACATAATTTCTCAGTTCCAACTTCCTAGTACTCTAAAAAAATTCAATTTATTAGGAAGCTCCAACCCATGAAAGGAATCTCCAACACCCTAGTTTACCAACTCCAACCAGAAGAACACTCCATTGCCCTAGTTTTATCAACTTCAACTAAAAGGATGCTTCAACACCCTGCAAGCTCCAACTTTCCCTAGTACCACCTTGCCACCCTGAAATATTTGCAGGCTTCAACCTAAAGGAGACTTCACTCTCCTTCCTTGGACCACTAAATGACCTTGAATATAAAATAGATAAATTAATTGTGGGCTTCCATACTAGGGACAATGACACATTGAAAATCATATTCAACAAAGTCCCTTAACTACTAATGTAATATTCAGATGATACTAAGACAAAGTATATTAATGGGTAGGCTACAATTATGCTTCCTTTAATTCTATTTCTTTGATTGCAATATGCCTTCAATCAAATAGTCAGTCTCATACCTCAAAGAAAACTACATCCGCAAGTTGTGCCACTATTGTACCTAAAGATGTATGTTGATGCAAGTATACCACTATTGTACCTGAGGATTCCTGTTGATGCAACATGTGTTACTGAAGATGCCTTCAAATATAATGATGCAAGTTATACCACTATAAAAACTATTGATGGAAACTTCTCCTCAAACCTTCTAATTACAATTACTCAATTATGATTCAAGACTATCTTTCAAATATCTGTATCTTTCCCTAATACAACTTCCTTGTCTATTTCAATTTTTACACCTAAGGTACTCTTGGAGACTAGAAGTCTTCTTCAAATGAAGTCTTTACCAACCCTATGAGGTTAGAAACAAATGTCATATTTTCTTGAGCTAGGCCTTGATCTCACATGAAATTTTAAATTAAACTTTAACTTATCAATACCATAGATTTGGCCTCAACAAATTAAATGTATCTCTTCACTTCCTTATAAATAATACTTTGAAAACCCTAGATTAATCTTCATACCTTAAATAACTCCCATATAAAATGCACTTTTTGTAATAATTTACCTTGAATCATTCAAGAGATGTTGAAAAAAATTGTGTCAGGTTACCTCTAAATTGTACCTTAAGATGAGACAGATTTGTTCAGGAGACCAAATTATCTAAATTGATCTTGCCATATGTTAGATTCAACCACCGAGAAGAGGCCATATGAGGGCTTGTATTTGCATCTATTTTTCTTGCAATACACTTCTAGATCAAATTATATGATCTTTTACAAAGAAACTTAGGAACATGCTTTATTAACCTTAGATCAAGACTTACAACACTCAAGGGATTACCGTAATTTTCATAGTAAAACCAACAAAAATACCCTCTCCTTGTGTTATAGGAGGATCTCGTTAGATCAGTTCCATGGGTTCATCATCAGTGTGCAGGTTCATTGTTAGTAGTTCATTCTGGTGTCATTCAGTTTCAATAGCATTGTTATGGTTTAGGTTGTTCAGGTGATGTTAATGGTTTTCATGGTAATGGGTTTGTATTTGGTTGTCAAAAAGTGTTCATCGCCAGCTCTGCCAAGGCATATAGTGACAATTAATTACATACTTCATAATCATGGTTTTGAGTATGACAATGATTTGGTTCATCTCATGGGTATTGTTTATTTTTTTTTTGTTTTGTTAGATGGTTGTATGGATCATTGTACTCTATTTTGTTGAACCATTCAATGACAATCTAATAAGAAGAATAATTTTATGACTATGGTGTTTGGGAGTCCAGGATTCCAAGAAAAATAGAAGGGCCAAGGTTCAAACAAGAAAAGATATTTTGCAACCATTTCTCAGGTAGAAAATAGGCTCAAAGCCTACATCAGATCATTTACACTGAAAATTGCTTTGAAAGAACTTTCCAATGGTGTGTGGAAGTCTGTAAATGGTCTTCTCAATCAAAATTTATTGATTTCCAAAGGCTAGATATTGAAAACTTGTTATCTCAGGTTTAGCCTAAAAACCTCAACCAGGCGAGTGAGGACAAGTTTTGGGTGAGATCTATGAATGAAGAACTTGACCACATGGAAAGCAATGACACTTTGGATCTTGTTCCAAGACCCCAAGATAAAAATATCATAGATAAAAATGGGTCTTCAAAAACAAGCTAAATGAGTAGGGTCGAGTAATTAGGAACAAGGCTCAATTAGTTTGCAAAGGATACGCCTAGATAGAAGGGATAGATTTTGAAGAAACCTTTGCACTAGTAGCTACACTAGAAGCTATCAGAATGTTTCTTGCCTTTTCTAGTCATAAAAAAAATCAAGGTATATCAGATGGATGTGAATTCGTCATTTCTTGATGGATATCTAAAAGAATAAGTTTATACTAAGTAGCGAAAAGGATTCATGCTCACCGGAAATGAAGAGTTTGTGTGAAAACTTAAAAAGGCCTTATATGGACTCAAATAGGCTCCTAGATTCTAGTATGTAAGACTGGATCGATACCTTCAGTAACAAGTGTTGGGCATGGAATCCCCCCAAAACATGATTTGGCAATCGAAGCCCATGTTTTGGTCAAATGTATTGTATGACTCCATGAGTTACGGGCGCAAAGCGCGAAGTATAGATTAAGTCATAGGGTTGTCTACCCTAAAGTATTGTAATGTAATGTAAAGTCATGTCATCCTACCCATGGTCCGCAGATCATGGGATTGTATAAATAGAGTGAGGCTCTAGGTTGTAAAGAGAGGGAATGGGAGAGATGAATATGCATGGTTTGAGCATAGAGTAAGAGTCCAAGTGTATTGGGTCATAGTAGTAGGAAGAGGCTCTGTAGCTGAGTGCACAGAGGCCTAGTAGAGTTTGCAGCTGAGTGCACAAACCCCTGCAGCTGAGTGCGCAGGGCGGTGTCAAGTCTGTAATCTTGATTGAAGAATAATAAAGAGAAATTGATTCCTATTTCTGTGTATCTGCTTGTGCATTTCCTTCTTTACATTTATACTATTTTATTTATCGTGTGCACTGATATGATTGCTGGAGATGTTGTAATAATCACTAGTCTTACACAAATAAGTTAAGTAATTAGGTAATAATAGATTAAATAGCAAGGAACTTGGGTATAATATAATTTGCACCTCGAGTAGGGCTGTGCAGAAGCAACATCACAAGTTGTGAAGGAATAACAAGTGTGTGTAGAAACGTGCATGAAGGGTCAAATCGTGGACCTCCAGAAGCTCATCAGACATCCCCAAAGTGCGGAAACCTAGTTCTAGCACCCTCCCATACTACTTGGGTGAGAAATCTATCTGCGCTCTACGCACTGTTGCTGAAAGGGCCAATAGTACTAGGATTTTCTTGGCTAAATCACCTCTAAACCTCGGTCAGGCCCATACAAGCCAACAAATGGTTATGTTTCCATGACCGAGTTCTACATAAGGGATGTCTGATGGAATGCCACTAGAATCCAACAAAGAAAGAAATTGAAGAGTGGTTGGACAAGAAGATTCATGAGTTCACGGCATCAAAAAATAGAACTTCGCGAGTATCTAAGGAACATTGGTTGGAGCGCTACTTGTATATGGAAATCCATGAAATTTTCTTTGCATCCTTTCCTTCTAAGCTGTATGAGTGGATCATGAAGTTAGTAGACAACCGGGGAAGGTGTAGGCTAAAAAAACCAATAGTGTGGACTCTGGAATTAGTGCGCATACTGGAAGCGTCAGGAGATAAAATCAGGCATGTTGTGCACCATTAGCTCGATCGAACAATAGGAGGATTTATCACTAAGTTTGCGGTAGACATGACTGTCAACTACAATGAGGCAGAGTGACGTTTCCTCAAGGGACCACGAGTAAGTATATTAAATATTTGAACACTTGGATTAAGATGATATTGTGTGAAAAGTGGGTTATGCGAATAAATTAATGTTTCGAGCCACGCGAAGTGGGAAGATCTACAGAAGCAAAGGTAGCGAATAATTAGAAACCGGTCCCTTAATTTCACCCTTGCGGGAAAGTGAGGAAGAGCTTCAGAAAGTTTCTCCGAGAAGCGTGGTCAGTTTGATAAGGCAGCAAATTCTGTGTTTACCACCTCCACCCACACCACCACCACAGTTCAATATGGTGAGTGTGATCAAACTACCAGTATTCAGAGGAGTGAGGAATGAAGATCCGGACCAATTCTAGTTCATGGTAAGAGAAGTATGGGAATCACAAGGCATCGTGGATGACAATATTAAGAAGGCTATGTTGATGAGCACGCTACAAGATCACACCTTAACATGGTATATCAAGCATTCTAATGACCACCCAAACACAGGGATCACAGAAATCTAGGTCTCGCTGAACAGGGAATTTAGCAGGCCAAAGTCAGAAATACAATCAATCATCGGGTTTAAGGAGATTGCGATGCTCCCAAGTGAGATCCCATGGGATATAAACCAAAGGATAAAGGGTACGATTCACGAAGCCAATATGAAATTGACAGATTGACAACATCGCGCATGGTTTTTAGCATCACTGAAACTACACTTAAGGATGGTGTTGTCACAACAAAAACTTTCCACCTAGGGCGAAGCTTTAGAAATGCCGATGAGATTGCATGAGACCCCTATACAAGGCCCTAGTTTAGGAGGTCAACAAATCCACACTCAATTGCAAAATCTGTGTTTGGAAATGCAAATTTTGAAACAGGATAGACACCTTGGCTAGAGGTGCGCGAGGAGGTATGGTGCATAAAGTGCAAAGGCCAAGGGCACGACAAGGACCACTATCTAGTGTTTGCAAACTACTTGGCAAGAGGAGGGTCGATGCTGTTAAGACTTGAGGCACAAGCAAGGCAGAGTGCGATTCCTGCATTATGGTTCACGATCTATCAGATAGGAGTAAAACACACTATAGATAATTGTCATCTATTGCAGAAGTATATGCAAATGTCCCAACAATTGTTTTGTAATTTCTGCAGGTCAGTAGGCCATGATGAATGCACCTGCCAAAGCTATGAATTAATGAAGGATCAAACTCCTACCTACAAGGTGTAGATCAAAATACGAGCCCTTGACCCAAATTCAGGGATGGCGCACACTTGATTTCAAGGGCACAGTCGAGGTCGAGGCGAAATAGGACCAAAAAGGGGTCGCAAACAACTAATTTGTTACAAATTCAGAGGGACAGGACACTATGCCCGTGATTGTACAAACTCAACAATGACATCATGTTGGTACTGTACTCAATTTGATCATGAGGTAGAAGACTGCCCTTCATTGATAGCGAGGATGTGCAAAAAATGGGTACTCCAGCCCCCTTTGACTTAGAATTTGTAGATGATGAGGTCTGAGCCACGTGAAGACGACCCAAATTAAACATGACACTCAAGAGAAGTATGAAGATGGGCAATGATAAAGGGAAGCAGCCAGAAGAAAGTGTATGGTTTTTCAAGGCTCCTACAAAGCAACCCGAATTTTATTTAGAATGCGCGAAGGAGACATTCATGGAAGCTAAGAAGAGCTTCACGGAGGCCTCCACTTCAGGTAGCAAAGATAAACTAGAACCAAGGATGGACCCTTCAGTGCTCACTACCTTTCTGGAGTCATGCATGAAACTACTGCACGACACCAAGGCAGTCAAACAACTACAGGAACCTATCCCTAGGTGCGCAGGGTCAGGAGAACTACGCATGGTTCAGAAACTTGGAAAGAATGCATTGCACACAGGAAGGGAAATGAGGTTGACTATGCAAATTGGCGAGTATGAAATGGATTAGGTAATCCTAGATCTCAGATTGGATATAAATTTACGGCTAAAACAAACATGGGAATTCATGGGTAGACACGTGCTATAGTGGTCTCCTATCCAGTTACAAATGGTGAACCAACAGAAGATTTTTCCCATGGGAAGATTGCAAAGGGTAACAATATATATTGAAGTTGTGAGTGTGCAGGTGGATTTTGATGTGATAAAGATTTTCGATGACAGTAATCCCTATCCCATAGTACTAGGAATGGACTGGGCCACCGATATGAACAAAGTCATAAATCTGAAGAAGCGCAAAATGATATTTGAGAAAAAGTCACTATGCGTAGTAGTACCCCTAGATCTAGCCGAAGGAGCATGATACATTGAACCAGTGCACGATGATGATAGTGATGACAATCTCAATTTTATTTACAAGATAATTGCACGAGAACATGATTGGGTGAATCCGACTATAGATGGAAGAATTTCATGGGAGTGTGAAAGTTCTTGCACTTTAGATTCAGATGAAGAAGTAGAAAAATGGCATAATCGATTGCACAAAGTAACAACGCTTAATTGCAACATGATGATTAGATCACTGCGTTTCATGATAACAAAGGCAAAGGGGTGCTGACATATGATGGATTAACAATGGTGGATGAATTTCTGAGCAAATTTGAAAGCGTAGTACTAGAACAACAACGATTCAACGCTCTGAAATGGGCATTGTGCGCAATGCCTGCATGATGGTGGGGTATGCATCAAGAAAGTTTTGAGGACTAGAATGGATGTAGAAGGCTGATGTGCCTACGTTTTGGAAAACCCTAGCTCTGAATGAGGGCTAGTCAGCAAGGGTGGAACAACTTGTGTGCCCACCTTTCCCAATGGGTACAAACATATGTCGTATAGCC
This sequence comes from Pinus taeda, assembly GCA_000404065.3. Taxonomy (NCBI): domain Eukaryota; kingdom Viridiplantae; phylum Streptophyta; class Pinopsida; order Pinales; family Pinaceae; genus Pinus; species Pinus taeda. The sequence goes on along the minus strand of APFE031701381.1, from coordinate 66,598 downwards.
CGCACAAGTGTACACCACCCCCAGAATAGAGAATCAGAACAAACCAAAGTAGCAAGAAAGGAGACACATGCTACCAATTATCCATGACGAAGCATTCAATAGGGTGTGTGGAGTACTAAACAAGGTTCACCAGGCAAGACACACTGATGGGGACCTGCGCATACCAGTGGTTCGATGGCCTTATAGGTCCATGTGAAAAACCCTGAATGCCAAAAAGATTCCGAAGGTGTGAAATAGTGTAGGGACCATAATTTCTTAAGAGAATGCAATAAGGGATTTGCATATAATAGCTCCTGTGGTTGTGACAGTACGCGAAGACCAGGATGAAGAAATGACATGGCTATGCGAGGTCGAACACATATAGATTCATGAAGCCATTTGGCGAGGGAACCTTAGACTTCGCGAACTTGAAAAGGACTGGGTATGACTATGGAAGAAAATAATTTTGATGGACATTGAGATCAAAAGGCTAGAAAACGAGATCACGCAAGTAGGTCTTGTCAATCAACCAAGGATAACAAGACAACATGCGGATGATCATACCGCTGGATTAGAATATTGTCGCTTGGAATTTATGACTCTGCTACCATGGCTATGACCGCACCTCACCAAACGTAGTAACTAGGGGAGCACACTACATACAGTAGAATGCACGACAATGGCTATTGTGAAGGAAATTGAGGAGTTTCCATGGACTATACTGAAAGGAGAGTTGAAGTCGCACATAGGTGGTACGACCACCTGACTAGCCATGGGGAGCATAGTCTCAGCACTCCAAGTAGTTGAAAGAGAGTGTGGGACTATAAAAGAGTCTGTTTAGGAGCCGTGCGATGAGGGAGGTGTGCAAAGAATCAACATGTCACAAGGATCGCGACCACGAACGGGGGGCTGTGTTGCCACATGGGTAGGTTGGGAAGTGACCACTGGTGTCACTATTCATGACAAGATGTCTGATTTAAGGAAAAAGGGAGTGGGTTGCAGGCATTTAAGACATGAATTAAGGACAAGATTTGGGGAAATCTGCTTCCAAGAAAGTGTTGATGGCCCAGAATTGGGGAAACATTCGAATTTGAATTCAAAAGGTGCTATAAAACTCCAGGGGATAGCCATGAGACAATACTTGTTCACTTGAGATTTGTGCAGTTGATTAGAGCACAAAGTGTTGAGCGCCGAGCAATATTTGAGCCCCCAATTTTGTGAATGACTATAGAGAATTCAAACAAGATGACGACTACCAAGAGAGGTTTGGACTCTGAAGAAGGAAGCATTGGTAAGGCCACGTAGAACCCCACAGTACATGATGTTCTTGAAGACATTGGGTCACGCTGGAAATCCCAAAATTGCCTCAGATGCCAAGGCCCAAGAAGGATAAGCAGGCAATAGGACCCATTCACGTGTGCCTGAGGAATCCGCGGTTTGGTAAACTCTCAATGGAAGAAAAGGGAAAGGTTGTCACCATTGAGACAACTGATGAGGAGGAGGACCTACAGGCTCTCGTTGATGAGATAAAGGAAGCAGAAGACATGGAATAGGACATCCAGCCGGTGCGCTCTGTGGCGAAATTTCCTGAGTATGTCCCTCCACGAAAAGGGAAAACTAAGATACCAAAGGACCTAGATGCCACTAAAAGTGCACTCCAGACCCCGCTCCTCCTAGATGGAATTACGTTTGAGGGCTTGCACCTAGATCGCATGCCTACAATGAAGTTTGAATAGTCAGACCTCGCAGACAGCGAGAGGTTCCCACACTTAGAGATGGACAGCCTCATGAAGCAGAGCACAGAGGGGCTAGCCATAATAATAGAGCCACGGAAATGGTTGTGCAGTGTGGAGAAGGTTAGATTACTTCATCTGGTGAGGATTCCACACTTTCACTACGTGCCTATCACTATTTTCATAGCAGTTCCTTTTCCTGGCATACGATGGGTAATTATGGCTGGAGGAGCCTATTCCCATCATGGCGGATCTCATCCATAGAATTTCTCGACTCCCTTGTAAGGGAAGGGACCCCATGGTGATAGCAAATAGCCTCTGGGCATCCCTCCATAGCATGTTTTGGGCCTCAAAGCCCAAGTTTTGGTCAAATGTATTGTATGACTCCATGAATTATGGGCGCGGAGCGCAAAGTATAGGTTAAGTTATAGGGTTGTCCGCTCTAAATTATTGTAATGTAATGTAAAGTCATTTCGGCCTACCCATGGTCTGCGGACCATGAGATTCTATAAATACAATGAGGTTCTAAGTTGTAAAGAGAGGGAATGGGAGATATGAATACGCATGGTTTGAGCATAGAGTAAGAGTCTAAGTGTATTGGGTCGTAGTAGTAGGAAGAGGATCTACAGCTAAGTTCATAGAGGCCTAGTAGAGTCCGCAGTTGAGTGCACAGACCCCTGCAGCTGAGTGCATAGGGCGGTGTCAAGTCTATAATCTTGATCGAAGAATAATAAAGAGAAGTTGATTCCTATTTCTATGTATCTGCTTGTGAATTGCCTACTTTACATTTATATTGTTTTATTTATCACGCGCACTGATATGATTGCTGGAGATGCTGTAATAATCATTAGTCTTACACAAATAAGTTAAGTAATTGCGTAATAATAGCTTAAATAGCAAGGAACTTGGATATAATATGGGTTGTGCCCCAAGTAGGGCTGCACGGAAGTAGCATCCCAAGTTGCAAATAATAATAAGTACGTGTAGCGACGTGCATGCAAGGTCAAACCGCGGATCTCCAGAAGCTCATCAAACATCCCAAGGGTGCGGAAACCTAGTTCTAGCACCCTGCCATATTACTTCAGGTGAGACCTTAGTCTGTGCTCCGCAGACTGCTGCCTAAAGGGCCAATAGTACTGGGATTTTCTTGGCTAAAATCACCTCTGAACTTGGGTCAGGCCCATACAAGACAACAACAAAGCTTTAAGAAATGTTCAACAGTTGACCGCATATAGTGACAGTTCATTACATACTCCATAATCATGGTTTTGAGTATGACCATGATTTGGTTCATCTCATGGATATTGTTTAGTTTTTGTTTTGTTAGATAGTTGTATGGATGAAGATATGGATCATTGTACTCTATTTTGTTGAACCATTCAATGACAATCTAATAAGAAGAAGAATTTGATGACTATGGTGTTTGGGAGTCCAGGATTCTAGGAAAAATAGAAGGGCCAAGGTTCAAAGAAGAAAAGAGATTTTGTAACCATTTCTTAGCTAAAAAATTGGCTCAAAGATGACATTGGAACTTCTACACTAAAAAGTTCTCTGAAAGAAGCTTTCAATGGTGTGTGGAAGTCTGTAAATGGTCTTTTGGATCAAAATTGATTGATTGCCAAAGTTAGGATATTGAAAACATGATATCTCAGGTTGATCCTAAAAGCCTCAACGATGTGAGTGAGGACAAGTTTTGGGTGAGAACTATGAATGAAGAACTTGATCACATTGAAGAGAATGACACTTGGGAGCTTGTTATAAGACCCAAAGAGAAAAATATCACAGATACAAAATGGGTCTTCAAAAATAAGCTAAATGAGTAGGGTTGAGTAATTAGGAACAAGGCTCGATTAATTTGCAAAGGGTATGCCTAGATAGAAGGGATAGATTTTGAGGAAACATTTGCACTAGTAGCCAAACTAGAAGCTATCTAAATGTTTCTTGCCTTTGCCAGTCATAAAAAAAATCAAGGTAGATTAAATGGATGTGAAGTGGTCATTTCTCAATGGAGATCTAGAATAATAAGTTTATACTGAGCAATGAGAAGGATTCATGCTCACCAGAAATAAAGATTTTGTGTGAAAACTGCAAAAGGCCTTATATGGACTCAAATAGGCTCCTAGATTCTAGTATATAAGACTGGATCGATACCTTCAGTAACAAGGCTTGAAGAAATGTATTGCACACAACAATCTATACATAAAGTCTAAAGATTATCATCTACTAATTGTAGTTATGTATGTGGATGACCTAATCTTTGGTAGTGATCTAGAACAAATGGGACAACAATTCACAAACTATATGCAGATAGTGTTCAAGATATCCATGATCAGAGATTTTTCCTTCTTCTTAGGACTGCACATTTCTCAATAAAAAAATGGGGTATTTATCTCCCAATTCAAGTACCTACTAGAAACTCTAAAGGAATTTTGGTTGGAAGACTGAAAGTTAGTTAGCAATGCTATGGTTACAGGCTGCAAATTGTGCAAAGAATATGAGACACCACTAGTAAATGAAGCTGAGTATATATCAATGATAGGAAGCTTGTTGTATCTCATATCTTTGATACCAAACATAATGAAATTAGTGGGTCTTGTGGCCAAATTTCAAGCTTTTTTCATGAAAATCATGTCGTTGTGATCAAAATGATTTTCAAATATTTTTAAGAAAAAATTGATTATGGACTATGTTATGCTAAAGGTAGAGAGCTTATGTTGAAGGCTTATACTAATGCTTATTGGCAAAGCAATATTGATGAAAGGAATAGAACCTCTGGTGAAACCTATTTTTTGGGAAACTGCTCCATTTCTTGGGTCAGCAAGAAACAAAACTCAATTTCTTTGTCAATTGCCGAAGCAGAGTATATTGTAGCTACCACTAGTTGCTCACAGATTCTATGGATGAAGTAGACCTTGAAGGAAATTAAGGTAGAGTTGATTGATGCTATTTCAATCATGTGTCATAATACTAGTGCCATCAATATCACTAAGAATCATGTCATGCACTCAAAGACCAGGAACATTCCTATAAAGTTCCATTTATCAAGAGATAAGTTTGCAACCAATGTTGTTCGACTTGAATATGTGGCCATTAAATACCAACTTGAAAATATATTTACTAACCCACTAGCAAGAGAACCCTTTGAATATCTCAAGAAACATATAGGATTTGTGACTCCTCCCAAATGACTCAATTATAGTGTGCATTGGCAACTACATTCCATGCGGGATCAATTGAAGAGTAGTTTGTAGTTGTTTAGTGGGAGTATTCAAGGGAACCCTTTTCCATTTATGCCAAAGGGGGAGAAGATTACTGATGCATCAAATTAGAACAACAATGAAGAAGACCATGCATGGTTTCAGAGGGATATTATGTTGTTTCAATCAATGCAAAAAGGGGAGATTGTTGGACAATTTGCATTATCTAGATGGCTAGTGGTTGCAAATATGTTGGCATTAATGTCAACCAGATTAGCATGGAGATTTATGGAAGTAGATGCTATCATTGATATTATTGATGTGTCAACCTTCACGGGATTCCTATGGTTTCTCCAGTCTCTAGTAAAGAATCACCATAGTAGCAGGCTTATTGGAGAAGCCATAAAATGTTGACTATGGTTGTTGGGAGTCCATGATTCAAGGCACAAGAGAAGGGCCAAGGTGTAAAGAAAAAAAAGCATTTGCAGTCATTTCTCAGGTAGAAAATGGGATCAAAGGATGCATCATACCTTCTCCATTGAAAATTTCTTTGAAATAGCTTTCCAACGATGTGTGGAAGTATACAAATGGTATTTTGGATAAAAAGTTATTGATTGTTGAACTTAGATCTTGAAGTCCTAAGAAGGCTGAAATATCGGAGCAAACTGGCATTTGCGGGGTCTCGGGAGGACAAAATTTTGAAGGGTTGGAATTTTGGGAATCGATTCTTCGAACTAGATATCATAAATGCCGGAACATCAACCTCAAATTTTTTTTCTTTAGTGGTTTATTCAAAAGGAACCCAATATCGAAAGGGATAAAGTGGCAGAACATCGAAAGGATGAATATCGGATCAGGAAAGAACCTCAGAGGTTTAGAACTTCAGAGATTAGAATATCATAAGTTCTTAATAATATATTTCCTTTGGAAGCATCAAGGGTTGCACAAAATAAGAATTACAAAGGAATTCATTGAAAACCATGGACTGAGGTACCCTTTCTCTCTCCTCCAATAGGACTCATGGTAGCAGCTAATTGGCCCCTTAGGAGCTAACGTGGAAGATGATGTCACCATGACATGGTAGTATGAAGGACACATTGCAGTCAGTTTTAGAAATTTTGGGTGGTCTAATAGGGAAAATCCAGGTGACATGTGTCAACACTAAGGAGATGCCATGTGGGAATGATGACATTAGCATGACATCATCTCGGAGGTCATATTCATTCATCAATGTAGGAGAACATAAAGAAACAATAGAAGAAAAACTTCGAACATAGGGACTATGGTGTTTGGGAGTCTAGGATTCCAGGAAAAAGAGAAGGGCCAAGGTTTAAAGAATAAAAGAGATTTTGCATCCATTTCTCAGCTAGAAAAATGGGATCAAAGCCTACATCAAAACTTCTACACTAAAAAGTGCTCTGAAAGAACTTTCCGATAGTGTGTGGAAGTCTGTAAATGCTCTTCTAGATCAAAATTTATTGATTTCCAAAGTTAGGATATTGAAAACCTGCTATCTGAGGTTGAGCCTAAAAACCTCAGCCAAACGAGTGAGGACAAGTTTTGGGTAAGAGCTATGAATGAAGAGCTAGACCACATTGAAAAGAATGAAACTTGGGAGCTTGTTCCAAGACCCAAAGAGAAAAACATCATAGATAAAAAATGGGTCTTCAAAAATAAGGTAAATGAGCAAGGTCGAGTAATTAGGAACAAGGCTCGATTAGTTTGCAAAGGGTATGCCCAGATAGAAGGGATAGATTTTGAGGAAACCTTTGCACTAGTCGCTACACTAGAAGCTATCATAATTTTTCTTGCCTTTGCTAGTCATAAAAAAATCAAGGTATATTAGATGGATGTGAAGTCGTCATTTCTCAATGGAGATCTAGAAGAACAAGTTTATACTGGACAGTGAGAAGGATCCATGCTCATTGGAAATGAAGAGTTTGTGTGAAAATTGAAAAAGGCATTATATGGACTCAAATAGGCCCCTAGATTCTTCTATGTAAGACTGGATCAATACCTTCAGTAACAGGGCTTTAAGAAATGTATTGTAGACAACAATCTATACATAAAGTGTGAAGATGATCATCTACTAATTGTAGTTATGTATGTGGATGACCTAATCTTTGGTAGTGATCTAGAACAATTGGGACAACAATTCACAAGCTATATGTAGATAAAGCACGAGATGTCCATGATCAAAGAATTGTCCTTATTCTTAGGGCTGCGGATTTCTCAGCCATAAAATTGGGTATTTATCTCCCAATGCAAGTACCTATGAGAAATTCCAAAGAAATTTTGGTTGGAAGATTGAAAGTTAGTTAGCAATGCTATGGTTACAGGCTACAAATTATTCAAAGAAGATGAGACACCACTAGTAAATTAAACTGGGTATATAAAAATGATAGGAAGCTTATTCTAACTCACATCTTTGAGACTATACATCATGGAATTAGTGGGTCTTGTGGCCAAATTTCAGGATTTTTCTCATGAAAGTCATGTCATTGTTATTAAAAGGATTTTCAAATATTTTTAAGGAACTAGTACTATGGTATGCTAACAGTAGAGAGTTTACGTCGAAGGCTTATACTGATGCTTATTGGGAAAGTAGTATTAATGAAAGTAACAAAACCTCTGGTGCAACATTTTTTTTTGGAAATTGCTTCATTTCTTGGGTCAACAAGAAATGAAAGTCCATTTCTTTGTCAACTGCCAAAAGAAGAGTATATTGCAGCTACCACTAGTTTCTCACAAATTCTATGGTTGAAGCAGACCTTGAAGGACATTAAGGTAGTGCTGATTGATGCTATTTTAATAATGTCTAATAATACTAGTGCCATCAATATATCTAAGAATAATATCATGCACTCAAATACCAAGCACATCCCTATCAAGTTCCATTTATTAAGAGAGAAGGTTGCAATCAATGTTGTTTGACTTGAATATGTGGCCACTAAATACCAAATTATAGATATATTTACTAACCCACTAGTAAGAGAACCCTTTGAATATCTCAAGAAACATATAGGATTTGTGACTCCTTGCAAATGACTCAATTATAGTGTGTTTTGGCAACTACATAGCATGTGAGATCAATTGAAGAGTAGTTTGTAGTGGTTTAGTGGGAGTATTCAAGGGCACCCTTTTCCATTGATGCCGAAGGGGGAGAATATTACTGATGCATCAAATTAGAATAGAAATGAAGAAGACCATGCATGGTTTTAGAGGGAGATTATGTGTTTCTATCAATGCGAAAGGGGGAGATTGTTGGACAATTGGCATTGTCTGGATGGCTAGTGGCTACAAATGTGTTGGCATTGATGTCAACTAGATTAGCATGGAGGTTTAAGGAAGTAGATGCTATCATTGATATTATTGATGTGTCAAGCTTAGGGGGAGTCCTATGGTTTCTCCAGTCTCTAGTAAAGAATCACCATAGTAGCAAGCCTATTGGAGAAACCATAAAATGATGACTATGGTGGTTAGGAGTCCAGGATTCAAGTCACAGGAGAAGGGCTAAGGTGTAAAGAAAAAAAGTGTTTGCATTTATTTCTCAGGTAGAAAATGGGATCAATGTCTACATCATAACTTCTCCATTGAAAAGTGTTGTAAAATAGCTTTCCAACGGTGTGTGGAAGTCTGAAAATGGTCTTTTTGGTAAAAAGTTATTGATTGTTGAATTTAGGATCTTGAGTCCTAAGAAGGTTGAAATATTGAAGCAAACTGGCATTTGCAAAACCTTGGGAGGACAAAATTTTGAAGGGTTGGAATTTTGGGAGCCGATTCTTGGAACCTGATATCAAAAAGGCTAGAATATCAAACCTCAATAGTTTTTTTCTTTAGTGATTTATTCAAAAGGAACCCGATATCGAAAGTGGTGAGTTGGCAGAACATCAAAAGGATGAATATCATTCCAGGAAAGAACATTGAAGGTTTAGAACTTTGGAGATTAGAATATCATAAGTTCTTAATAATATATTTCCTTTGAAAGAATCAAGGGTTGCAGGAAATAAGAATTACAGAGGAATTCATTGAAAAACCATGGACTGAGGTACCCTTTCTCTCTCCTCCAATAGGACACATGGTAGCAGCTAATTGACCCCTCACGAGCTAACATGGAAGATGATGTCATCATGACATGGTAGTATGAAGGACACATTGTAGTCAATTTCAAAAATTTTGGGTGGCCTAATAGGGAAAATCTAGGTGCCATGTGTCACAACTAAGGAGATGCCACGTGGGAATGATGACATTAGCATGACACATCTCAGAGTTCATAATTTCTTAGGTTGGAGTTCTAGTAATTCTTGTCTAATTGTTTTATAGAAAAGTTCTGATTTGATGTGTGAAGTTTCGATGCTGATTGGCACATGGTTGTGGGGACCCAAAAAACCAAGGGCATATAGAATTCCTAGCACCTAAGTTCTATGGAAGTATACCAAAAGTCAAATATTTCAGAAATCCTTTAAAATGTGTTTTGGAGAAAAGTTACCATGAAAGGGGATCTTATGTGTTGGCACTTGGTCGAGGAGACTAATATAACCAAGGGCATAGAGAACATACAAATGGAGATAGGCCCCCAATAGGAGCCTAAATACCTTAGCACCTAAGTGCTAAACCGTCAGTCACAGCATGTGGTCCCATGGTGTAAAACAAAAAGGGCTAATCAGGAAGGGGTCCAGAATATCACAACCTCGTAGTTTCGTAATAGATGTTTTAATAAAAGTTATGATGGATGAAGGTTCAGGTATTGTAGTACTTAAGTACTATATTGGTGGTGACATAGAGCACTCTTATGAGAAAGAGGACAATAAAGGGGGATAAGCATGAAGGGGCTAAAGGAATCATAATTTTGTGATATCGTAATTTCTCACTTAATAATGTTATGATATGTTAAGGCTCCTATATTGTAGTATAGAGTGTTAAAGGATCATCAGTCGGCAACTAGAGAGTAAATGCACGCAGAATATTTGGTGTCACAGAAGTAATGACAATTGCAGATATTGTTGGGTCAAGTTGACGAGGACCATGATTCTTAGAAAATAATTGTTTGGCTTTTATCGATTTTGAACTAAATCCATCTCTGATATATCATGCACACCTTATAGAAATAAATCAAGAACAAAGAATCCAAGTTGAAGCACAATCAAGCTTTGTGAGCCATGTAGAAGCATGGGGAGTCTCATTAGAGTATGTAGGTGGAATGATATTAAATTCTTAGCATGAAGAATCACACAAGGAGATGGTGAAGTGAACGAAGCTCATTCTCATTTTTTAATGCAGTGGCATAATTTATCAAAAGAGATTAAACAGAAGAATGGAGTGCCTTTCCACGAGTACACTCTCAAGAAGTGTGGATGGAAGCAGAAGAAAATTTGACCAGTGTGGAGTAGAGGAACAAAACACAAGAGTACAATAGAGAAAAGTGGGGGAATACAATGTTTATCTGCTAAAGAAAGTGGATACATGTGTGAAAAAATTGAGCAATTGGCCCAAGTGTTGAACTGAAGTAGAGTGTTTTAGAGAGCTTGTGCAATAGCAGGCTGAGAGTAGAGTATATGTGGTTGAGAGCAAAATGATGACTACAGTGTGCTACTGCAAAGTGAGTAGAGGATGGGGTGTTCTTGTGTGAGGTCGAAAGATCCAGTGGAATAATAGAGGACCAAGAGAAGGAGTATGATATTGTAGCGAACCAAATTGGTGCCTCCTATGAGTGGGTACTCACAAAAAATTGATGTAATTAAGTAGATGCTTAATTTACGTCACAATAACAAGAAAATTGGTGGTGTTTTCCCTTTTGGTTTCCACGTAAAAATACCTGTGTCAATATGTGTATGTTTCTCATGTGATGGATTGTATGTACATGTGAATGCCTTATCTTGTTGATAATTTGCATTGTGTATGAAATATCTCACAAGTAACTAACCACAGTGAAAAGAGTTAAATACTTGTACTTAAAATCGAAAGAACTTCACTATTACTGATTCACCTCCCTAGTATTTCCTTATTCCAACAATCTCTTTGCGGATCTCAGTATTATGTTACTTTTATTGATGACACAACTATAAAACATGGATTTATTGTATTCATAATAAATATAATGTATTTGATACTTTCAGAAAATGGAAAGTTTTGTTAGAGAATGAGACATGAAAGAACTTGAAGTGTCTCAGATCAGATAATGGAGGTGAATATTACATCAAAGAGTTTGATAATTACTGTTCAGAACATGGAATCTGTAGAGAGAAGACAATTGTAGGAATGCCATAGGAAAATGGTGTGTCTGAAAGGATTAACAAGAAAATCATGGAGCGTGCAAGGTGCATGAGATTTCATGCAGGATTTCCCTTACAATTTTGGGCATATGTTGTAGATACTATTGTTTCTCTAATAAACATAGGGCCTTCAAGTTCTTTGGATGGTGGTATTCTAGAGGAGGCACCGACAGAAAGGTAAACTACTCGTTTCTTAATACTTCTAGTTGTGAAGCCTTTGTCCACATTAATAAAGAAAATAGAACAAAGCTTTAGAAAAAATCAATGAAATGTACCTTTATTTGATATGGTGTTAATGATTTTGGTTATTACTTATATGATTATGAAAGTCACAAAATTGTTAGGAGAAGAGATGTCATATTCAATGAAAAGGTCTTGTATAAGGATCATATGCAAGAAACGAAATGGAAAAAGGAAAAAAAATAATATACAGTGCTTGATGAGATCACAAAAAAAGTAAACGTGCTTGAAAATCATAATGATCAGCAGCCATAACAATGAAAACAACCACAACAACAACAAACACCTCAAAGACCTAAAAGTGGTTTTAGAATATCTACCAGTATAAGTAGACCCCTTGAACGATACTCTCCTTCATTATATTATGTATTGTTGAATATTTTTGGTGATCTAGAAATATATGAAGAAATAATGTAGATAGAAACCAAGAAGAAGTGGGAGTAAGGCATAGAAGAAGAGATGGACTCCTTAATGCATAACCAAACTTGGGACTTAGTCAAGTTTCCTATAGGTAAGAAAGCATTTCAGAATAAATGGAATTACAGGTTGAAGGAAGAAGATGGAGGAAAATAGAGGTATAAGGCTACAATTGTGGTGAAGGGGTTTGCACAAAAGAAAGTTATAGACTTATATAAAATAAAAAATAAAAAAAAATTATCATGTTGTTAAAATGACTTCAATCGGAACTATTTTAAGTCTAGTTGCAGCAAAAGATTTGCATCTTGAGTAGTTAGATGTAAAAACAACCTTTCTCCATGGGGATTTGGAGGAACAAATAAATATGCATTAGACACAATGGTATGAGGTCAAAGGGAAGGAGAAATTAATGTTTATTTTGAAACAAATCTTGTATGGCGTAAAACGGGCTCTAAGGAAATGGTATCTAAAATTTGACAAGTTTATGTCTGAACAAGGTTATACTAGATGTCATTCTAATCATTGTGTTTATCTTAAGAAACAAATGATGGTAACTATATTATATTGCTAGTTTATGTAGATGAAATTCTTTTTGTAGGGTCTAACATGCTGTTGAGCCCCAAAACTACCTCTCTTCCAAGAATTTTCTTAAACCCTTTCTCTTCTATTTTCTCATGTCAGTGCATCCTAAGCTATCAAAAGTTGTTACATGTTGATTTCAGGAGTGTATTTGAGTGATTTTCAAATTATGTCATTATGTGTGCTATTTGATCTAGGTTTTGTTTATCAGCTACGGAATGTAGCCACTTTCCACAGCTAACTGGCAATTCTGCAGCCATTTCCATTGCTTTATAGGTTACAGGTGTCAATTGGAGGAATGAGACACATGGGTAGCTCAAGAATTGTCCATACATGGATGAGGTCCTATTTACTTAGCCAGATTCGCAAGGAAAGGTTCCAGTCATAGGGAGGTCAACAGAGAGTTCTATGCCAACTAGAACTCTGTTCCTACACATAAAAGAAGCCCGAAGCCATTCCTGAACTTGTGGATCCATTTTTTCCACCTACATGCCATCTACATAATGCAATCCAACATCCACTTTGCATAGATTTACTGCTTATGGCAACTGAGAGGCTGAATCCTTAAATTTTCACCTGTTCACGTGTCTATCGTCAAAGAAATTCCTCTGAGATATAGTTATCCATTTTCTTTATAAATACCAACGTTTGCAATGCAAAAAGGACGTTCTTAGTATTGTTGTTATAGTGTTATTTTGTTGTTCTGTAACCGAGAGACATATCGCTCCTTTTTTATAATACAAGAATCTGTTTTTCACATGGCTGTTTGAGAGTGTTTGAAGTAACATCATGCTAGTTCGAATTTGTGTAGAGGGCCCCTATGTAGTTGAGGTCCTTCCTTTTGTTTTTATCTTGTTTTTCATGTATATTTTCTCTCATTTGGATTGTATATTTCTTATGTTTTTCTTATGATCTTAATCATTCTAACCTTGTACATGTTTTTGCAGCTTGTCACATTTCTTACTAACACTGATAGGTGCACTTCAGAATAGGTCTTTAAGTCTGGTTATGCTTGAGCTTCTTAGTGTAATTTTTGCATCAAGTGGTCTTATTGAGGCTTACTCCCTTTACTAAACTATAGTTTTCAATTTTAGTTGTTTATGCTTTTACTTAGTGAGATTTGTTTACTGTTCTAGATAATCTAGATGTCATTTCTTTCATGCTATATGATGATATTTCCGGAGCCTTTAGCTTAACCCTGTTTTAGAAGTTAATTGTTGAGATATTGTGATTATAGATGAAGTCATTGACTTTGATTTCATTAGTATGCAAGTAGATAATTTAGATGTCATTTATTTCATGCTATATGATGATATTTCTGAAGCCTCTAGCTTAAACCCGTTTTAGAAGTTAATTGGCAAAATATTGTGATTATAGGTGAAGTAATTGGCTTTGCTTTCATTAGTGTGCAATTAAATAATGTAGATGTCATTTCTTTCATGCCATATGATGATATTTCTGGAGGTTTTAGCTTAACCCCATTTTAGAATTTAATTGGAAAAATATTGTGATTATGGATGGGATAATTGACTAACCATTAGTTTCAAGTTTCTTTATTTTCTGGTTTAAGTTGCAACAGTTCATTAAATTTCAATTCAACAATTAGGATGGAAAACAAAGATAGTAATCTCATTTTCAGTACTTCATTTGTAGTTTGGTTTATGTAGCTGCATGTTTACACTCTTATTCAGGTTCTGATTTTGTAGACAACATGTTTTAAGATCTCTTAAGTTCGTAGTTTGGAAATTATTATAATAAACAAGAGGACAAACCTTGTCTTCAACTCTACATCCACACTTGATCTTTAAAAGGTATTCTTAAACTTCTGCTTTAACAGTAGATTAGGATTTCCATTGCATTAAACGACTTTAGGAGACCAACAAAACACAAACCCTAAAAAAAGATAAAATTAAAAATAGTGAGGTAAGAAAAGGGTTGTCTAGCACATATAGTGCACTACACTTCATCAGTTTACGACTTCCGGGTTGATAACTTATGTAGCAATTTAGGACATACTAAATTGACTAAACATTTTGGCACCATTGTCGGGGAAGTGTAACTAGGTAACCTATCTATTACATTAAAAAAAGGGGGGAAACATTAATAATTTATTGAGTATGCTCTCATCTTGCACCTAGTGTGATCTGGAGGATCAGAAAAAGAATTATTAGCCCCATTAAAATCGCCAAAAACAAAAACAAAAATGACATGCATAGAGAAAGAGATTTTAGGGGAAGATTTATAGCTAGGGGTAAAAGTTTGATTTTTACAACTCCAACTACTTCAAGGAATATACAAGATACACCTCCATCCCAAACTCATACTCCCAAACTTAGGATTCCTGGATTTCAAGGGGCAGCAACTGAATTAGAAGATTCTCCCACTCCATCTACTAAATTTGACCTAGGAGAAGAACCCTTCTTCACCTCCATAGGGGAGCCTATTGTAGTTGAAGAAGTAGAATTACCTGGAGAAGAAGAGGAGGTAGAAACTCTCTCCCATCAACCATTAATAGAAGAGATAGAATATTCTAAGGAAACTATCATGGCAGAGGAAGAGCAAGATGGAGAATTTTCACTATTTGGAGGAAGGGGTAGAGGCAGAGGTAGAGGAAATAATGGAGGAGGTAGAGGTAATAATGGAGGAGGTAGAGGAAATATGTAAGAAGATATTTCATTTCGATTCCCTATAGTAGATGAAGATACCCATGCAATAATGAAAAACATTTCACCATCCATCCTCCAAAACTTTTATGGATTGTGAAGTGAGGATCCTGAAACATTTCTATTTGAGTTTGAAGTCTTATGCCGAACCTATGACTATCTCTCAAAAACTCAAATTGTTCCCTTCAGCATTGAAAGGGGCTGCTTTGAAATGGTTTATGGGATTAGTCACTCAATCTATTAGGACTTGGAATGATATGAGGCAGGCATTTTTGGATAGATACTTGGATTATTGTATGCCTACCAATCATAAGGATGAGGTATTTAAAATGTTGCGAAAAGAAGATAAGAACTTAGAGGATTTGCTTGAGAGGATTCAACACAACTTAAATTGGGAAAAGATGAACAATTTAGATGAGGAAACCTTAAAAACAATTTTATTGAAAGCCATTAGAAATGAATGGATAGATATTTTAAACATGATGGGGAAGGGAGACATCTCTCAACTTCCATTAAGTGACATAGAAAAACTATGTGTCCATCTCTTAAGAGGAAAATCTAAAACTCGAAAAGGGCCTATAGATCCTTCTCTTATTAGAGCAAACAAATTTGCAACTATGACAGTAAGTAGGGTAGAAATTGGCAATATGCTTGATGAGTTCAAAACTGACATTCTAGGGAGCCTTAGTGAACAAATAGACACCCTCAAAATGCAAAAAAGCAGAAAATAGAAGCTAATGCCTTAGCCATCTTTTGCCCAAAAGATAGAAAGAAACATGCTCTAAGAGAATGTCCCTTAGATGCAAAAGTTGTAGAAACATGTATGATTTTCTTAGAAAGTTATGAGACCAAGGATTGTCCTTCAATCCTAAGCCTTAAAGTTGTATTTCAATAGGAAGTAGTTACAAATTCTGTAGAACCTCTTTGCTTTGTTTCAAAAATTCCTTGGCAAGGGCAACAAAATCAAGGATTTAACAGTCCAATGAATTTTCAGCCTTCATCAAATTGGAATTCTTGGCAACAACCTTGGTCTCAAGCTCAAAATCAGTATCAATCTCAATCATGGGTACAAAATCCTTATGGGAGATTTGCTCATATTATCAATATCCTCCATCTTATCAGAGCTATCCTCCCCCACAAAACCAACAACAAAGTCCACAACCACAACTTCCAAATCAAAGCCCTCACCTTTCATTGTCATTTCCATAAAAACAACCTCCTCAACAAAATCAAAATCCTCAACTCTTGCTTCCATTTCAACAGAAGCCAAATCAACTACCAGCCCAACCATTACCAAATCCCATAAAAAAACCCTCAAAATGCTTACATGGTAGAAGGACAACCATTTCCTACCTACATGATTGTTCCTCTAGATCTTGATGATGTTCAACTTAGGTCTGGTAGGATTTTAGAAAAGGAAAAACCTTCTATAGATATTCAAGATCCTTCTAAGGAGGATTCTCTGAAAGTCAATAAAAGTTTTGAAGAAGCATCCATTCAAAACCCAACCATTCAAAAAGAAAAACAAAAAGAGTCAATCGACACAACTCCTATAGTTGAGCAACCTGTATCTACATCCACATATCCTTTTCCTGAGAGATTACAAATTGACAGGGGGTGGAAAAACAAATCTTGTTTCCTGACTATGATTTCCTAGATAAATTAAAGAATTTTTGTATCAAGATTTCCTTGCTACAAGCCATTAGAGAAATTCCTATTCTAGCAAAAAAAATAAAGGAGTTGAGTATCAAAAGACCAGGTAGGAAACCAAGAGACACAAAAAGAATCCACTTGATAGGAAAAATAGCAGATATCATGATGGGAAAATTTACCATGCAGAAATATGTGGATCCAAGAAGTCCAATTGTCAAGACACACATAAATGGGATAAATATTCCAAATACATTGATTGACTTAGGGGATGCTATAAACATTATGACTAGACAGACTATGGAACATCTTAAACTTCCTAATCTTCTCTTCACACCTACCTCACTGCAACTTGTAGATAGATCAGTAATCAAACTAGATGGTGTACTAGAAGACATCTCAGTCTCCTTATATTCTTGGGAATATCCGGTGGATTTCATGATTTTGACTCCCAAGAATAATCTAGGAGGACACCCAATCATCTTAGGAAGACCTTGGCTAGCCATATATGATGCTTTTATTAGTTTTATCCTTGGTGGCATGTACATTTCTGATGGTAGTTCAACAAAGAAATTTACTTTGTATCATCCAGAAAAAGCAATTACAAAAGTAGGAGACAATGAATGGGTCGATGATGAAGATGTTATACAACATATCTTTACTATCTCTAAAGTTAGTGAGGATAGTCAAATTCTAAACACATTAGAAAATTTTGAAACATCCTCAGAATATGATCACACACAATTTCAGTTAGATTCTGATATTGAATATTTGTCATCCAGACAAATGTCTCTCTACTCTTTTGAAGATTTTGTCAGTTCTACAATTGAAATTTTTCCAGGTAGAACATTGAATATCAACAAAAACTTGGGAAAGTTACAACAAGAATAGCTAACCAAAATCTTACAAAAACATTCCATTGCATTTGCATGGAGTATATTGATATGAAAGGTATTGACCCTAAGACTTGCATCCATAATATCTATATTGAGGAAAACAGTAGATCAATCAGACAACCTCGGAGAAGGATGAATCCAAATATTAGGGAGATTGTGAAAGAAGAGCTCCAAAAATTATTCAATGTAAACTTCATTTATCCAATCTCAAATAGCCAATGGGTTTCTCCCTTGGTGGTAGTGCCCAAAATGAATGGTAAATGGAGGGTGTGCATTGATTATAGGGAATTGAATAAAGCAACCTTGAAGGATCACTTTCCTTTGTCCTTTATAGATTAAGTATTAGATACATTAGTAGGAAAAAAGTACTTTTCATTTTTGGATGTTTTTAGTGGTTATAATCAAATTTAGGTAGCACCTGAAGATCAGGATAAAACCACATTTAATTGTCCATGGGGAACTTTTACCTATTGAGTGCTTCCTTTTGGATTATGTAATGCACCTGCAACATTCCAAAGAGCAGTACTAGGAATTTTTTCTGATCTAATACATGATTGTATAGAGGTATATATGGATGATTTTACAGTCTGTGGTAACACATTTGAAGAAGCTTTGGAAAATTTTAAAAAAGTCCTTCAAAGATGTAAAGAAGCAAACCTTTCATTAAGCCATGAAAAATGCTTTATGATGTTTATTGAAGGTATTGTTTTGGGACATCATATTTTAGGGGATGGGATTAAATTAGAAAAATCTAAAGTTGAAGTCATCTCCAAGTTACCTATTCCAAATTGTGAAAAAATGTTAGAAGTTTTCTAGGATTTACTAGATATTATAGAAGATTTATAGAAATTTTACCAAAATAGCATCTCCACTTTTCAAAATGCTTACAAAACATTGTGAATTCAAGTGGAATCATGATTGCCAATCAACATTTGAAGCCTTGAAAATGAGAATATTTGAAGCACCTATCTTAAGAGGACCAAATTGGAAACTTCCTTTCCATATTTCTACAGATGCTTTAGATACAACTAAGGGAGTTGTACTAGGACAAAAGGACTTGATTCCTGATGCCATTTACTATACAGGTAAAAATTTGACTCCCACTGAGTTAAATTATACTGTGACTGAAAAAGAGTTCTTAGCTATTATTCATGCAATTAATAAGTTTAGACATTATATAACAGGCTATGAAACTTTTATTCATACTGATAATTTTGCAATTTGATATTTGATGAATAGACCTATTAGTAATGGTAAAATTACAAGATGGCTCTTACTTTTACAAGAATTCAATATTATTGTGTTACATAGACTTGGAAAACAAAACACAGTTGCTTATTTCTTGTCTAGGATCCAAAATATCAAAGAGATTCTCCTGTAGAGGATAAGTTTCCTGATGAATACTTATTTGTAGTAACTACTAAAATTCCTTATTTTTTAGATATGGCTAACTATTTTGTTACAAGGAAGCTACCTCCACATTTATTTCCTAGAAAAAGAAGAAAGATTACTCAGGATAGTTCAAGATATTCATGGATTTCTAACAAATTGTATAAAACAGGGCCAGAGTTTGTGATTAGAAGGTGTGTCAGGGAAGATGAAATGCCTGATATTTTCAAAGCATGTCATGATGAATCATGTGGTGGACACTTCGCTGACAAGAGGACAACTTATAAAATCCTTTCTTTAGGATATTATTGGGTCTCGCTCTTCAAAGATGCAAAATAATATGTTAAAAGGTGTGATAGCTGCCAAATGGTAGGGAAACCTACCCCCTCAAATGAGATGCCATTACAACCTCAAGTACTCATTGAACCCTTTTAAAAATGGGATTTAGACTTTATTGGACCTGTTAATCCTCCATCTAAGTAGAAAAAGTATATATTGATATGTACTGATTATGTCACTGAATGGGTAGAGGTCAAAGCATTATTTTCTTGTAATGAAAATACAGTAGTTAATTTTCTTTATGAGGATATTTTTACTCGCTTTGGTGTTCCAAGGGAAATTGTGACAGATCAAAGAACTTAATTCACATCCAAAATGATGGAGAAGCTTATGGAAGAGTACAAGGTCAAGTATAGGAAATCCACTCCTTGTCATCCATAAGAAAATGGTCAAGTGGAGTCCACAAATAAAGTAATCGAAATCATTACCAAGATTGTGCATCTACATAGAAGAGATGGGGAAAAAAGGCTTCCTGAAGCCTTATGGGCCCTAGAACTACGTGGAGGAACACAACATGACACACTCCTTATGAACTTGTTTATGGGAAGGAAGTTTTACTCCCATTGAGTTCCAAGCTAAAACCTTCAAGATGGCAATTCAGTTAGGAATGGATCTATCAGAAGCTCATAAGCATAAAATGGAGTAGTTGAATAAAGTAGATGAGATTAGACAAGAAGCAATTCAAAGAACTGATCTAGCTCAACAACAAAGAGCTAAGTGGCATGACAAATACATTAAGGAAAAAAGGTTTCAAGAAGGAGATTGGGCATGACTATTTGATTCAAAGTTCAAAGATTTTCAAGGTAAATTTTAGACTCATTGACTGGGCCACATGAGATTGAAAACGTTTTTAGCAATGGAGCAGTAAGAATCAGAACAATTGATGAACACAAAATCCCTCTCCTTATGAATGGTCATAGATTGAAGATCTATCAGAACCAAATCTCAAAGGAGGAGTTTATCAAAATCTTTCAAGATAATTCTGCAATAAGGCTGGTGGAGAAGAATGATTTCAAGATAATTCTGCAATAAGGCTGGTGAAGAAGAATTATTCTTCTCCACCAGCATAGCCTTTGTTTTTTTCATCATTTAAAAAAATATATATATGAGCTTGAAAACCAATCATTATTGGCATTCTTATACAGAAAATACAGGGTGAAAAACAGAAGGTTCTGATGCCCTATATTTTCCAAAAAAAAAAATCTCTCATTTCACTCATAGTTTGTTTCATTCCATTTCATTTCATTTCGCTCCATCTCGCCACCACATTCCCTCAATAAAATTTCTTTCAGTTTCTCTTAATATCCACCTTTCCATGTATCATCCATACAATCATTTCATTTCCATTCATTCGCCAAGTCATATGTTATTCATGATGTCATTTTCTGCAGCTGTTTTTCAATTCCGTAGCTGAATTCTGATTCCACAGTTGAATTCTGACTTTGTAGTTGATTGTTGATTCTACAGCTAATCCTGTTACTCTACAGTGATAGCCAAGTGATTAGCCAAAAAAAAATAATAATAAAAGTGAGATGCAGGTATGGAAGGAGAAGTGTTTATAGGAAAGCTAGTGTCCATTTAGAGCTGCTAGTCCCACTAAGACATATAGCTTTCTGAGAAACAGACAAACCAAAGAAACTTGCATTTTCCTTTATGAGAGATGGATGAGAGAGAAGTAGAGAGTACCAACCTCATTCTTTCGCTTAGCTCCTTGCTTGTTTCCTCTCTCCCTTGACAGAGCTTTCTCCACTCTTTTCTCACTTTTCCCACTTCAAAGAACACATGTAGAGTCAAAGCAGCAAAATACCATCAAAGCATAGAGATCTATAACCATAAACAATATAGGATTAGATGTACATTAACCATACACATGGATAAACAAACACAAGATTTAGAGATATACAAGTATATGGAGGAAAAATCAAATAGATTTATTGATAGAAATAGTAGAAGAGAGGATTACAAACCAATTGTCTAATATAGCACAATCCTCCTAGCATGAAAGCCCTCTTCACCTCATGAAAAGACTAGACCACCCAACAATACAATTCTTTACAGAGAAACCAACAAAACTTCCTTACAAAATATGAAATTCCAGCCTTTGGATCTCTAGGATGAGGGATCCATATATAGATATTTGTAGGGGGTGATTCAGCTTCTGGGATTTTGATTAGTGTTGTTTCACTGATAGTCCTTGGTTCCAATTGGAGATTTCATGAACTCTTACTCATCCCTGGTCAAATTTAGAGAGGCAAGTGTCAAATGAGCAGTTTCTAGAAGATTCTTTGAGTTTCCACCTAGCAAACTACCTCTGCCATTTGTCTACTCTCACCCATCACACCCTACAGAAGGGATTTTCAGTATGCATCACACCCCCCGTGTGCAATAGGTGAAATGCATTGCACCTTGACCGTGGAGTAGGTGAGATGGTCTAATTTTCACTAGTTTTGAGTAGGTTTTAAGGGAGAACTTCAGGGAAATGATGTAATCAGTTGACCTTGTTCCTCTAGGGTATGAAACAACACTTTTAGGGGTTTAGAAGCCCTTGATTTATGGACATATGTGATTGGGTTGTAGTGCCCAAATATGTCTATAACAGTTGCCCCCTAAAGCATGAGGTCGTAAATTTCTTATGTCGAGTGAAAAGCTTATCATGAGGATCCGAGGTTTTTTGAACTGGAAGGTGACTTGTAATAAGATACAATACAATACATTATCTTCATAATATTTTCATGATCTAGCTGAGGTGGGCATTCCCATGCTCAACTTTATAAATTCATTTTCATGTACATAGGGCAGACAATCGTCTGTGTGGCAAACTAATGATTCTGGTAGAGCCATCATCCCTTAGGATGATTATCTGTGTAACTATGGAGTACACTTGATGTCTTTATTTTCTTGAATATATCACAACCCGGATGGATGAAACTAGATCTGGGGTCTTCAAATTCGTTCAATCTTCACCCAAAGTACAAGTCGATCCATGTGAAAAGATATTCTAATGTCGAACATGGAAAGACATTGCCTGATTACCAGCCAATGATGTAAACTATTAACAGGCACGAGAGGAATCACCGATAATGATAATGATCCTCAAGGTACTTCAATACAATTCATGTGGTGTGAATACATGAGTTGATGTCGAACACTACAAAAAATCATTCGGTTGAAGGCCATTGATGTAAACCTGTCGCCGGAAGTGAGAAACTTGCCATTGAGGCAATCTTTTTATATTTTGCAAGTCTAAAAAGAGCTTAAAAGAGACTCATTTTTCGAGGAACGAGTGATATTTTCGAGTAGTAGTTGGTTCCAGGTAAGTTTGGAACTTTTTCGTCATGGAAGTGTAAAGAAGGTGGCTAAGAGAATCACTCGTCGCATCTGTTCCTCAAAAGGGTAAACAATCAAATGGAGTCGTAGGATCGGCTAAAAAGTGGAGGTGATGGTAAGAACACGACCAAGGCTCAAAAGCTGATAGAAATGCGATCACAAAGGCTATTTACTGAAAGGTGGGTTCATTTTTTAATGAGCTTAAACTCTGGGGGAACATATGCTCATCACTAGGTTTATTTTTTAACGAGCTTGAACTTCGCATAAATCTTCTCATGCCACCCATATAATAAGGATGTATCTCATTAGTAGGTTCAACTTTTAGGGAGCTTTCCCCATGCGAAAATTTGTTTTGGGCCTTTTGTATGCAAGATAGGAACAACAAACTACTGTGCTAAGGGTTAAAGAACTAATGCGGTTAGGTAGGATAGTTTCTCGTTGGGAAACATTTCCTTTGCTTTCCCAATGTCATCAGCCCTTGCAAAGGTGAATGGTTGATTAGACTAATCACCTAACTTAAGCAATTGAAGTTAGTAAAAGCTATGGGGTTAGAGTTATGCTGGTCGCTTTTCATTTGCATAAAAAAGGTTTGCATGCCCCCAGGTATAAAGAAAAGTAAAGTTTCCAGGTCACCATACATAACTTCTTGCATTAAAGCAAGGTTGTTTAGTCCACGTAGCAGCCAAAACACTTCCTTATCTTTGTCCATCGAAATAGACAAAGGTGAATGGTGGGAGCTTCTAATCACATAACCTTCGACGAGGAAATCCTATTCCAGACTGATCCAATTTTCCTAAATGAACAGGTGTGTCAGATTGGTCATATATCATACGAGGAAACATATCTTATACCTGGGGTTTTCCTGCTGTAGCAGGCCAAGGCACGTGCCTTCTGGGTTTCGTCACATTCACTGAATCACTCGCGATCATTAGGTGGATGAACTAGAGGTTGATGAGACATTCTTTGTGTAAAAAGACCAGTTAGGGATGGAATTTGACTAATAGCCATGTTTGAACCAATGAATGAAAGTTGGTCAACAAGATGGACCCTTCTCCCTCCATACGGGAAACACATCACTCGAAAGAGTGAGGAAACAATAGCTCCCATGCTATAAATGTAGTCATGCCCAAGGAGTAGATTGTAATCTAGAGGCCCTTGGACTACCATCACGTTTAGATGAACGTTTTTCCTTCTCAAAATTATAGGAAAATTTGGAAGGATCCCTAATGCCCAACTGGTTCCTTTATTGAAGCCTGACAGATTTTGAATCTTAGGTAGAAGTGATGGCGAACCAAGTGCTTTCCAAGCAGTTGAGGAAAGGATACTCACGTAATCCCCTTCATCTATGATAGTGCTAGCCATGATCATTTTGTAAGCTTGTACTATGATCTAGAATGGCACATGAGATGGTAGGCGGGATCTCGCTAATAGATTCCAATCAAAGGAAATGACTAGATTGCTTGGAGGAGGGACCGAATAAATGGCCAGATGAATCTCTTGAACTGAGGAACTTCCTTCTTGCAGTAAAGGAATGGGTAGATTGCCCCCATGTTCATCTGATTCTATGTTAAAAAAAAGAATTTGAACGGTGTCATTCTCATTCTCTTTGGTGACTGTATCATCTAAAGATGGATCTTCTGAAGACAAGACTGGGTTGACTGCCGTCTTGACTTGTTGACTTTGGTCCAATGTGGACTCCAAGGGTTTATCTTCAATGATAGGCATTTTGACCAACAACAGAGATGTGTCAGTCAGATTTTAAACTAGCAATGGACTCAATAAGAGTTTCTTGTATCCAAGAGGAAGTCATTGCGGTGAAGCAGGACAATTATCCAAGACTCTTTTAGCTTCGTTGAAGAAAGGACAATGGTGGAGGGCATGATCACCTTCACACAGCCTACAAGAAAATTTGGATCTTCCTTTCTATCCATTGACTTAGTTTTCACTAGTTGATGGTGTACTCTCAACATGATCGACAGAGGTTGAAGACACTGGATTGTGCCAACAGGGAGACCAGTCCTTTAAGATCCGTGGGATGCAAGGAAAATCTCGATCATAGTGGTCCCCTTTGCAAATGACACATGGATATTTAGGTTTGGATGGTGTAGTGTGTGGATTTAAGCCATACAATGTACAATTTCCCCCATCCACTGTTGGCTTCTTCTTCTTCTTCTCCTTCCATTTCTTCTTTTTCTCAATAACTTGGTTTTTAGTGTTACTAGGTTCACCAAGTGAAGAGGAAGAAGGAGAGGGAGAAACAAATGAAGTAGAAGGTGGGGGAAGACTCTAGTATTATCTTGTTGTTGATTCGATTGCTCACGAATTATGGTGTTTTGAATGATAGAGGTCGAGAAAAGCCATACTGGCAGGTCAATTATCAATCCTAGAAGGGACAATGTAGCCATGTAATGGGCACCAATATCTCCCCAAGAAGAGAAAGGACAAGGATTCCCCCCAAGGGGAAATCCTTGATTGCTGGAATCCATTTTCTCAACCTAAGATCAACGAGGGAATAGTGATGTTATTCTGATTAAAATAAATTTTATGACGTTTTGACACAACTTGCTTTTTCATTTTTTAAGAGTCGAGAAAAAGCTAAAGATGACTCTAGTCGAATTCGATTTTTAATGAGCCTGAAGTGACAAGTGCTCGGATGGACTTTTTCTTTTAAGGAGTCTGAAAAGGAATGAAAGTGACTTCTCTGGAAGTCTTGACAAAGGGATTACCAAACCAATCGCAAAACTAAAATATACTTTTACGTACGATAGTCAATCTTCTCGAATGTTGCGTTCAGTGCATTGTGATCAATAGGGCGGCAGACACAACTTCCTAAGGATAAAGGATATAGCCTATTGTGGTCTCCTAATATATACTCGATGGTACATGGGAGCACAAGTCCGTATTGGAACTTGTCATATCAAAGAGGAGGAATCACCCAACCTACAATGAAAACGATTGTTACCAGCCTTTACGATGTTGGAATATGTTTCTAGCCTAGACTTCTAGATGTTGTGCGCTAGGTTCCAAAGAATTTTTATGTTCATTGAGGTTTATTTTAGAGTTGACCTTTCTTAATAAGTTTGTCTTTCAAGGTTCACCATGTGATGTAGATATACAATTCCTAAATATGAAATATAAGATGATAAACAGTCATTTATTTTATTTTAGCAATGAAAATCCTAGCTACTAAGGAAAGAAGAGTAAAATCCTTTCAACATAGAGAAGAGAGCACACACTAAATGAACTTTTCCTAAATCAATTTCTGCATGTAATCTAAATGCAAATGCACATGCATGTATTTTTTTTTCAGTTTCCTTAATGTGAGAATGAAAAAAAGAAAACTATGTACAGATCTGAACTACTTTTCTTCAAAGCGACACTTTTACAATTTCTTTTCAAAAAACAAAAGGAAGACTAAGACGACACTTTCAATTTCTAAAGGAAAACTATTTTCGACACTTCAAAGAATTGATAACTGAAATCAAATACAATGGAAAAGGTGTAATCAACTATCTAAAAGAGGAAGACTTTACGACACTCTTTTTCTTAACTAAAAATGACAATTGCGAAACTCTCATACCAAACGACGATAGTTTGATTAAGCTACTATTTGCAAACGAGGACTGTAAATGATGAAAAATACATTAAAAAACATTCACAATCCCATATCAATGGAGGTTGAATAATTTAAAGGAAGATGGTTTCAATAGTGATATACTGATCATAGACAACAAAACTACTGAATAATGCTAAAAACAATGAAGAAAAAACCAAATTGGAGGCAGAAACAATCTCACTCAATCATCGGACTTGTCCTTAAGGGAAACAGAGATGCATCCCACCTGTAGCACATGGGAGGTGCGATGATTCCAGACTACCAATGAGAGACAATGTGATGGTCCAGAGACGAAATTGAGTTCAGTTTTCACTCACAGTTTGTAGCTACGTTCATGGATTTAGGCTGAGCTTATGATAGCAGTAAACACAAAGTATAGGGGCTCATCTAATGAGGTTATTGAGCTATCGCAAGGGCCCTTAGGATGCTTGAAATTCAGATGTTTAGTTCATAAACCAACCCAGAGATTGACTGAAGTAGCATTGATCTACTTTGCAGTTGCATAGAAAAAGCAGTTCGAAGGTTAGCTAGCTTAAGTTCAGGCTCCGTCTGTAGTTTATAAAGCAAACAAAAAGGACAAACAAACAAACTATTCACTTCCCAACAGAGTCACCATTATGTTTATGGGAAAACTAGTGTCCATTCAGAGCTGCTAGTCTCAATAAGACGGGTAGCTATCTTAGAAACAAGCAAACCAAAGCAACTTGTGTTTTCCTTTATGAGAGATAGATGAGTGAGAAGTAGAGAGTACTAACCTCAGTCTTTCGCTTGGCTCCTTACTTGTTTCCTCTCTCCCTTAATAGAGCTTTCACCACTCTTTTCTCACTTGTCTTGCTTCAAAGAACACCTATAGAGTCAAAGCAACAGAATACCATCAAAGCATAGAGATCTATAACCATAAAAAATATAGGATCAGATGTACATTAACCATACACATGCATAAACAAACACAAGATTCAGAGATATACAAGTATATGGAGGAAAACTCAAACAGATGTATTGATAGAAGTAGTAGAAGAGAAGATTACAACCCAGCTGTCTGATCCAGTGCCAGCCTCCTAGCATGAAAGCCCTCTTCACCTCATGAAAAGACTAGACCACCCAACAATACAATGCTTTACAGAGAAACAAACAGTGCTTCCTTAAAAAATACAAAATTCCAGCCTTTGGATCTCTAGGATGAGGGATCCATATATAGATATTTGCAAGGGGGTGAGTTAGCTTTTGGGATTTTGATTAGTGTCATTTCACTGATAGTTCTTGGTTCCACTTGGAGATTTCATGATCTCTTACTCATTCGTGGGCGAATTTAGAGAGGCAAGTGTCAAATGAGTAGTTTCTAGAAGATTCTCTGAGTTTCCACCTAGAAAAATGCCTCTGCCATTTGTCTACTCTCTCCCATCGCACCCTACAGAAGGGATTTTCAATATGCATCACACCCCCCATGTGAAATAGGTGAGATGCATCACACCCTGACCATGGAGCAGGTGAGATAGTCCAGTTTTGTCCAGTTCTGAGCAATGTTTTAGGGAGAACTTCTGGGAAAGGATGTAATCAGTTGACCCTGTTCTTTTAGGGTATGAAACAACACTTTTAGGGGTTTATAAGCCCTTGGTTTATTGATATATGTGATTGGGGTTACAGTGCCCAAATATGTCTATAATAAGAAGATCTTTCAAGACATCAACACCTGAAAAGCACCTACAAAGGAAGGCAATTAAATGTTAGCAAAACAAAAGAGGTATGATTCCAAGGTATGGACAAAACCATTTCAAAAGCATAATTTGTATAGTTTGTAAATCATATCTCCTTAACATGTAATGATTTGACTTGATGGCTACCTTAACTCCACCATATCCTTTGCATTAATCCTAACAGTCCCATAATCTATTTCTGAGTTTAACTCGTACTTAGTCATACACCCTCATTACATCCACTAAAACAGCTAATTATGCAGACGTGCGTTGATTGAATACAACTCTCTTCCATTGAAGTTCCACTCCGCAGCCTTTTTATGAACTCAAAGCCACAAACTTTGTTTACTCTTGCAATTTTTACAAGTGACACTCTGCCTCCACGCTTGCGCACCAGGTTTTTACAGTCTTCATGTCATTGTTTGTTTACACAAATTTCTACTCCATAAACCCTCTTTCATTTCATGCTCAGTACTCTCCCCATTTCGTAACCACTAATTTTCTCCATGGACCTCTTCTATTTTCTTCTCACATAACCATTTTGCTTCCATAAAACTGTCATTTACAGAGGTGTCTTCACAGTGAGAAGGAAGAATGGGTCTTATAGTGAGAACAAAGCCTGAAGGAGTTAAATTCATGGAAGGATACTTGTAGCTTAAGAGCAGAATGAAGAAGGCAGGATGGTTTTAGTTCATTAACAAGTTCAAGGGTCATCACAAGGAGGTTACAAAAACATTTGCAAGATCTTTCAATGGTGCAGAAGTTGAAATTGGAGACATCAAATTTCCAGTGACAGAATCATCAATTGCAGCAGCCACAGAGCTTCCACAAGAAGGAGAGAGATGGTTTAAGACAAGGAATTTGATGAAAAGGTCTGGAGGGTCATTCTTCATAATCCAAGTATGAACATATCAATCCTTAAATGAGGAATTCCTATCTCAGCCTTAAAAGATAAGTGGAGTAGTCTGCAGTTGATGATTTAGAAATTCATTACATACGAGGGCAGGTATGGCTCCATGTATATGTATCATATCAGATTATTAATGAATTTGTTGGAGAATGAAACTATCAACCTCCCTTACTTCTTATTGAATAGTTTGATAAAAATGTCTACTACTGTGCAAAAGAATATAGATGATGTGGAACCTCATCTCTACCATCATGTCCTTATCAAGATCTTGGTTGAAAATCATTTGAAGGAGAGGGAAGATACATGGGAAAAATTCCTAGTTAGGAACTTCTTCCAAGACCCTCCTGAAGTGCCTAAGGGTAGTTCAACAAAGAAAAGTAGGAGGAAGATAACAACTTTAACAATCCAAGAAACTCCTACTAGTTTGACAAAGGAAAACAGTGAAGAGGAATTGGCTTCTGAAACATTGCCTGAAACTATGAAACAAATAAAATAGAAAGGAAAGAGGAAAATTGAAGAAATTTACCAGACTCCTGAGTCTTCATCTGAAGAAGAGCAAGTGCTTTCTGAAAGATTAGTTCATCTTAAAGAATAGTAAACTAAAGCAAAAACAAAGGGAAGCAAAAAAAAAATCATAGAAAAGG
Organism: Pinus taeda; assembly: GCA_000404065.3. Lineage (NCBI taxonomy): Eukaryota > Viridiplantae > Streptophyta > Pinopsida > Pinales > Pinaceae > Pinus > Pinus taeda. The sequence goes on along the minus strand of APFE031701381.1, from coordinate 37,053 downwards.
GAGACATAAGCTCACAAGGTCTAAGAAGAAGCTCTAGATTAAAGGGCAAGTTGAGGAAAACACAAATCGAAGGAGCTCATTTCATAGACCTGGGAGGTGAAACTCTAGATCAGTCACCAGAAAACACTCCACTAGATCAAAGTCCACAATATTCTCCTTCTCCTCAGTTAGACTTTGAAACTAGTCCAAGGAAAACAACTCCAAAAATTGATCAATCCTAGCAGTAGATATATGATTTCATTGAATCACTGGAACAACAAAAAACTAAAACAGAACAAGGAACTTCATCCAATCAACCAGGTACAAATTAGGAAAATTTGATTCAGTCATTGAAGCAAGAAATTTATGAGCCGGAAGTCTTAAACATACATATCCAAAGGGAGAATGAAACCTTAAAAGAGAAAAACAAATTGGACAAAGTTATCCATGACAATATCATGTTGCATTTAGGATTATGACATAAGAAAAATAGAAAACTAAAGAAGAAGAATAGGAGGTTGAGCAGAGCCCTCATCAATCTCAAGTACATATGTCTTATGATGAAGCCTAGAATGATAGTGACAACAAGAAAGAAGAAGAAGAGGTTGGATTTCTTAGCAGAAGTTTCAGAGTAGATGCATTGAAGGGAGCATTGTTACAAATTTGGTTGCATGAGGACATGGAATATCTTCACAGTGGGGGTATGTCGAGCACCAAAACTACCTCTCTTCCAAGCATTTTCTTAAACCTTTTATCTTCTATTTTCCCATGTGAGTGCATCCTAAGCTATCAAAAGTTGTTACATGTTGATTTTAGGAGTGTATTTGAGTGATTTTCAAATTATATCATTGTGTATGCTATTTGATATAGGTTTTGTTTATCATATACAGAATGTAGCCACTTTCCGCAGCTAACTGGCAATTCCGCAGCCATTTCCATTGTTTTATAGGTTATAAGTGTCAGTAAGAGGAATGAGACACATGGGCAGCTCAGGAATTGTTCATACATGGATGAGGTCCTATTTACTTAGCCAGATTCGGAAGGAAAGGTCCAGGTCAAAGGGAGGTCAATGGAGAGTTCTATGCCAACTAGAACTCTGTTCCTGCATGTAGAAGAAGCTCAAAGCCATTCCTAAACTCGTGGATCCATTTTTTCCACCTACATGCCATCTACATAATGCAATACAATATCCACCTCGCATAGATTTACTGCTCATGGCAACCGAGAGGCTAAATCCTTAGATTTTGACCTGTTCACATGTCTATCATTGAAGAAATTCCTCTGAGATGCAGTTATCCATTTTTTCTATAAATACCAGCGTTTGCAACGCAAATAGGACGTTCTTAATATTGTTGTTATAGTGTTATTTTGTTGTTATGTAACCGAGAGACATATCACTCTATTTTTATAATACAAGACTTTGTTTTTCACATGGTTGTTTGGGCATGTTTGAAGTAACAACATGCTAGTCCGAAGCTATGTAGAGGGCCCCTGTGTAGCTAAGGTCCTTCCTTTTTTTTCTGTAAAGTTTTTCATGTATATTTTCTCTCATTTGGATTGCATATTTCTCATGTTTTGCTTATGATCTTAATCATTATAACCTTGTACATGTTTTGTAGCTTGTCACATTTCTTACTAACACTGATAGGTGCACTTCAGAATAGGTCTTTAAGTCTCGTTATGCTCAAGCTTCTTAGTGTAATTTTTGCATCAAGTGGTGTTATTGAGACTTACTCCCTCTCCTGAACTTTAGTTTTCAATTTCAGTTTTTTATGATTTTACTTAGTGAGATTTGTTTACTGTTCTAGATAAGCTAGATGTCACTTATTTCATGCTATATGATGATATTTCCAGAGCCTTTAGCTTAACCCCATTTTAGAAGTTAATTGGTGAGATATTGTGATTATAGATGAAGTAATTGGCTTTTCTTTCATTAATATGCAAGTAGATAATTTAGATGTCATTTCTTTCATGATATAAGATGATATTTCTGAAGCCTTTAGCTTAGCCCCATTTTAGAAGTTAATTAACGAAATATTATGATTATAGGTGAAGTAATTGGCTTTGCTTTCATTAGTGTGCAATTAGATAATTTAGATGTCATTTCTTTCATGCCATATGATGATATTTCTTGAGCCTTTAGCTTAACCTTGTTTTAGAAGTTAACTGGCGAAATATTGTGATTATGGATGAAATTATTGACTAACCATTAGTTTCAAGATTCTTTATTTTCTGGTTTAAGTTGCAACAGTTCATTAGATTTCAATTCTGCAATTAGGATGGACAACAAAGATAGTAATCTCATTTTTAGTACTTCATGTGTAGCTTGGTTTATGTAGTTGCATGTTTACACTCTTATTCAAGTTCTGATTTTGTAGACAACATGTTTTAAGATCTCTTAAGTTCATAGTTTGGAAATTATCTTAATAAACAAGAGGACAAACCTTGTCTTCAACTCTACATCCACACTTGATCTTTAAAAAGTATTCTTAAGCTTTTGCTTTAACAGCAGATTAGGATTTCCATTGCATTAAACCACTTTAGGAGACCAACAGAACACAAACACCAAAACAAGATAAAACTGAAAATAGTAAGGTAAGAAAAGGGTTGTCTAGCACATACAATGCACTACACTTCATCAGTTTACGACTCCCAGATTGATAACTTATGTAGCAATTTAGGACATACTAAATTGACTAAACACATGCAGGAAATAAATGTGCTCAAAGAAGAATTTATAAATTCATTCGCAATGAAGGATTTGGGTGTTGCAAAACTAATCCCTGACTGTATCAGAATAACTAGAGACAGGAAAATCAGAAATTAACATTGTCTCAGAGTGAGTACATAAAAACATTGTTGGAAATATTTAATATGTAGAATGAAAACCAGTTAGGACACCTTTGTCTAGCCATTTCAAACTAAGGATATTTTTCCAGGACTCGGGAATATATGGATTATATGTGTAAAGTTCCATATGCATCAGCATTTGGAAGCTTAATGTATGCAATGGTCTGCATAAAGCCTAATATTGCACATGCAATGGGATTTGTAAGAAGGTATATGAATAATCTAGGAAAAGAGCATTGGATGGAAGTGAAATGGATTCTAAAATATTTGGGAGGTACCACAAATCAAGAATTATGCTTTGGTGGTTTAAACATTTCTCTACAAGGATATGTTGATGTAGATATGGTAGGTGATAGAAGTAACAAGAGGAGCACCACAGGGTATATGTTTACTGTAGGTGGAAAGGTTGTCAGCTGGGTTTGAAAATTGCAAAACATTACTGCACTTTCAACAATGGAAGTAGAGTATATTACCCCTATAGAGGCTAGAAAATAAATTATTTGGTTACAAAGGTTTATGGATGAGTTTGGAAAGAAGTAGGAGATGGGAAGGTTATACACTGACAACTAGAGTGTCATTCATCTTGCAAAGAAATCATCATAGAATAAACACATATATCTCAAGTACCATTTCTTACAATTAGCATTGGAAGATGGAAAATTGAAGCTAGAAACGATACACACTAACCAGAATCCTACAAACATGTTAAAAAATTCTATAAGCAAGGAGAAATTGAGATCCTACTCAATTTCAATTGGTCTTCTAGTATGATGACGAAGATGAGAAACAATTGGGTCCAAAGTTAAAGCATTATCCTGCAAATGAAGTAGTGGTGGAGTTGATATATTCAGTCTCCAAGTGGGAGATTGTTGGGTGTGGAGCTTGATAATATTCTTGATTCAGAGGTATTAGCCATGTTGGACCCCAACTCCTAAACAAGCCAGCAATGTTGCCCATATGATAGTTCCCAA